>JANRGW010016388.1:0-28945 GCA_024733675.1 Psilopsiagon aymara | reverse complement strand
TATTATTGGTGGTAGCAGTAGTGGTTTGTGTTATACCTTAGTTACTAAACTGTTCTTATCTCAACCTGTGGGAGTTGTATTCTTTTGATTCTCCATGTTAGCAAACTGCGTGGCTGATTTACGGCTTAAACCATGACAATCCTATAAGCTAGGTTTTAGCCTGTGCTTGATAGAACAGACAGCAGAAATGCAGTGCTATAACAGGAAGGACAAAGTTTACTCTGGAAAGGCAAATCTCAATGCATTGCTCAAGTTAATAGTGCAAAATGCTGCATGTAGTGGCATTGCACCTGTGGTGAGTTATTAGGAAGTATTCACAAAGCTTAAACAGGGTCTGGGAGTAGAGGTAAGAGCATCTGTATCTGTGAGCACTTGAGAAATGCTAGGCTCTGGTTTTGGTTACCTTATGCGTTACGCTAGCTGTAGTTATCAAGTCTACAGGTATGCTGTTTGCTTAACACAGAGGCTGTGTTGGTTCACTTTTGATTTTGTTCCTTGTAAATGAAGAATTGCCATAGCAACTCTGTGGTACATGAGGTAGGTTTTTGCTACTCAAAAGGCTGATTGTTGAACTGTGATGTGAAAACTTTGAACTCTCTTTGCACTTCAGGTAATGGAGAAAAATTCCTTTAAATAAAATTATCTCCTTGTTTTTATATTGTTTTCCTGCACGACAGTATCTTGATTTTTCTTTAGATTCTTAACTTGTATCTTGAATAACTCTTGCTCTGCTTGGGTTTATCACTTGTATTACTTTTAACTGGAGAGTTAGGGAACCAGACAGGATATGAGGGATTTCCTGGTGTTTTTCAGCTAACAAGCACCTGAAGATTTAATAGAAAAAATGCAACTGAAAGGCTGGCTCTGATATTAAGAGTTGCAGAATTTAATAAAAAGCATGTCATAAATCAGGGTTGGGTTTTTTTTGCATTTTGGCCTTTTTTGTGGGGGCAGGTTTTTTGTTTTTTTGGTTTTGTTTAGGTTTTTTTTTTCCTCCACAAAATGCCCTGACACTTCAGACAGCATTTTCTTTCTTCTGTTTCAGCAGTTTCACTTATCGAAAGCAGAAATTGCAGAAGTGAGCAAAAGCAACTTCAGCTAAATAAGCTCTTTCAAACTCAGAAGTGTATTTGAAGACTTCGTAACTTATTATCAGTTAATGGTTCACATATAATCTAAGATTAACAAATTTAAATAATGTGTTTTAAGACAGACCCATAGAGTGAGGTGTGGAAGAAATTCTGATGCTGGTGCTCTATTAAAATTCTTCTGTGTATGCGTGAGCTTTATGCGTTGAAAAATGTCAATCTTTTTTGGTTCAGCTGTAACTGAGCAGAGAATGCAGTCTGGAGACACTATGAATGCTTTTTAAAGATGTAATTTTCTTTAATTTGATACATCTTGCTCTTGGTAAATGACTCATTCTGAGATTTGGCTGGCTCATGTTGTTGGAGATCTCATAAAATGCATAAGCCTTTCAAATTCTAGGAGTAAATGGTGAAAGAGGACACAGTGGTTGACACCTATGTGCAGGTTGTCTCTCAGTAGGGCTTCTCTCCCAGGAAAGTATCTTTGTTTTGAGCAGATTTACAGAAGAGAGAAACTGGATGATGGTTTAGAGGATAGAGCTGAGCAGCAGTGCTGGTGACTGGAAATGGTGCTTTATGCCTAAATTCCAACTTTGATGGGTGCTTAGCATCCAATGTTTTCCAATATCTGATGTAGCAGTAATGCTTTCTGTAACATTTCTTTGGCATTCAACAAGTTTCAGCTCAAGTCAATGCTAACCAGTGAGTAAAAAGTTGTAAGTTTGTTTGAGACTTCTAGTCTCTAGATGTATTTTCTTTTAATGACAAGTACTGCCCGTAGAAAGCTTCTGCAGCATTTAATGTATCATCAGATGCAGTGGCTGTCCCATCTACACAGGTGTGTGCAGGCAGGAATGCTTTATAAATGCTAACAAATGAAGCATTGTAACATCTCTGAGGCCAGAGAAAAGTATTACTTGCCTTACAGGTAAGAAAAGGCATAGAAAGACTAGATTTGTTTTTGTTAACATAGTCTGTGACAGAATTGGGGAATTGTCATTTGCTGACTCGCAGTTCTTTATTTTAACAAGAGATTGTTCTTTTTCAGCTGTGATTATTTTGTGCCTTCTGCCTTTTCATTCATACCTCTTCCATGTGTATGCAGAACACAAGACTGTGTTGCAATTACCTAGTTATGTTGGATTAAATAGCATATACTGCATATATAAAAATTATACTCAAAAACGAGTAGATAATTATATTTTTTAAGGTAACAATTTTAACCTACCTATTTAAAAAGAATAAAATTGTATCCACAGGAGAAGTAGTTTTGATCTTTTTTGTATGTTTTTTCAGCCATAATAGCTGTTCATTAAATAAGTGAACAAGTAAAATATCCCATGTATAAAAGGTAGCATTTTTAACACCATGAATGAACTAATGCTTACCCAGCAGAACTACAGGGCATTTGGAAACATAGGAATAAGAGTTAATGATGCAGAAATTGTATATATGCACTCTCTGAAAATCATGCTAAATGGGACATGTGGCATTAGGTAATTTTTTTCATTGAAATGAAAAGAAAATTAGTTTATTGTACAGAGTTTGAGGTGTTTTGAAGGTATTTTATTTACTATAGTGTTTGCTTCTCAAAATATGAAATAATTAAATATAATAAAAGCCTTTTTCATGCTATTAATGAAGCATTTTGTTGCATGCTTGGGGGTACTTCCAAATGTTCCACTAAGCACTGTGTATAATTTGCTCTTCATGTGTCTATTTTTCTGGTGTGAAATGAAAAGTGGAATTCTGTGTGCATCTCTTGGGAAGAGAGGCTTATTTGGTTTGGATTTTAGTTCTGTCATCAAATTTGGGGCAGATTTTGATTCTGCTCTGATGGATTTTAGAGCTCATCCTATGTTAGTCTGCAATGAAATTAGTTTGCATGGTGGTAAAACTGAAGAATATTGTATTACTGAATATTTCAGATGCTCAGATGAGGGAGCTATTGGCCTAGAGAGACACTACTGCCTGAGAAAACTAGAGAAAAATAGTCTATTTAGAGACTACTCTGCTTATATGCAATTTTCTGTATTTATCTGACCTTTTGCTCATTCTTTATTACTAGGGCAATTTACATAAAATAGGATCTATGTCATTTATGAGTTCATGTGCTCCTGCTGCTTATTCTTCCCTTGAAGTTCTAATCCTTTGCGGCATTTCACCCCAAAGCACTTTACAGTAATTGCTAATTGATATAAAAGGATCACTTCATCCACCCCTGACATGTAGCACCTTGGCAGTGAAACTCAGAAGCTGTTTAACAGCAAGCAGTGGGACTACATAACATTTTTAGGAAGGGGAAAAAAAAATAACCCATCAAACTGAAAATGGATAGGCTATTTACATAGTCAGAAATGAGGTGCAAAATCCATAGCAGGATTGGTTTAGGACATTGGGGTTAATATTCCTGGTCTTCAGAAAAGAGACCCTTGGCCACATGAAGAGGACAGAATGGCTGCATTGCACTTTATTCAGAAAGCAGTATCTCCAGCAATGTATTACTCTTGACATTTTATATCTTTTTCCCAAAGCTTGTGTGTTGGATCACTGGTGACTTGGAGGAAAGAATTTTGCTTACAGAATCACAATCTCGCAGCTTTTCAGGGTTACTTCAAGACTTCTCAGTTAAGATACATAGTTTGGTTACCTTAGTGTGTAAGTAGTGGCATTGTGGAGTTAGATGAATGCATGCAAAGAAAGGGCTTTACACAGACCTGGGCTGTGAATGGCAGCCGTGAAAGGGGAGCAAACTACATTAAAAGCCCTCCAGAAGGCCTCAGACAGTAACATGCTGCTTCCAAAACACAACCTTGAAGTACAGTTCATCATTCGTCACTGTACAAGAGCTTCATCTGTTCAATATGTGTGAAGAAGATGACATTTAATTTATTAAAAAAGGCTATAAAAAGTGGTAGCAAAAAACAAACCTGGCAAGCTGTCAAAAGACCTGCTTGAAAAACTAGGATGAAACTGCTCCAGCAAGTGCAGTGGAACTGCTAAGATGTGGGTTAATAACTTAGGTTTGTGCCTATGCTGCTGCTTAAAACAAGCAGATAGCTGTCTTTCACGGTGTACCCCTTCACTTCTCTCATGGCTGCGTGACAGGTTTGATAGCACATTCGCCCCACTTGCTGGATTCAGTATTGTTTATGCCTGTATTACCTGTGTATTCCTGAATGATTTCATTAATTTGCCATATAACTATGTAATAGTCAGTGGCACTTAATTTATTTCACTGATTTATGTCTACCATTTTAAAAAAGCCTGTACAAAACTTTGAGTGACATGACTGTAATTAAATTTTAAATAACTATAAATTAAAATATAACTGAAAGTTAAAGTTAACTATCAGTTAAAAATAAACTTCACAAGCCAGCAGTCTTTACTATTCAGAGAGGTGGCAATTTATCAGGAGACAATCTGTAAAATTTGATTTGATTTCCAGTTGGACTTGAATCCTTGCAAATAGAATGACTTTTGCAGAGTTCAGAGGGTTTCTACTTCTTTGAGAATTTCAGACTAAGAGGGTGTGAAGGTTCAGAGTCCTAGACATACTTGGGATCCCCAATTCTTAAGAATAAGTTTCTTAAATGCACTTCAATAGCGTAGAAGTGGTAGTAAATTACAAGAAGAATAGCTTTCCTTCACTTATTTGATTTTTATTGTGAATATCTTAAGTACTACTAATAATAGTCATGTGCAGATTCTAGAGCATTTGTCATACACTCACAGCGTTTATAATGTGGAAGAGCCTTATTAAAGCAAGGGTCATTCTGTAAGCCAGTACTTCTGAAAGCAGAAATCTTATCTGAAGCTTGAAATCAAAGTTATGTGAGACTACTAGAAAAGGTTTTAGAAATGTTCTTTTCTAAAGAAGATGAGGAAAACATGGGTGTTTCTGTGTTTTGCAAGGACCTAAGAGCAGGTCAAGCAGCCTTCACTGCATTCTTTAAATAAAATTTGGTTATTGAATTCTTAGAACACTTTCACATTATTTCTAAATTCTTCTTTCCCAAATCTGAGAGGAATAGTCCAGAGAAAAACATTGCGAACGTATTTGGATAGATGTAATGTCAAGAATGGCCAGATCTTGGAGGGAAAACGCCAGCCTGTCTCTACTGCTTTTTCAGGGGTCTGAGAATTTCTTTGATTTTTGCCTGTGGATGTGCATTGTGGTAATTTTTCAGCTTCTACTTATACAGCACAGCAGGACCTGCACTAATGTCTTCAGTGTCCTGGTGTGGTCAGGAAGATGGGACTTGAGGAAGGAGTATTCACTCAAGTGAAAATAGAGAAATCCACTAAGTAATATCAGGAAAATGCTCTGGTTTAAAGGGAAGGTAGAAACCTCTTGAAAGAGTAGATACACTCTGTTGTTTGTGGCACTTCCACGAACAGAAAAGTTTAGTCTTTAGAAAATATCAGATTGTACAAAACCAGGCTGAATTCCGGAAGTCTTGTGTTTGTGTGTATGGTCGGGGTTTTTTTTGGTTTGTTATGGTTTTTAGGGAGCTATTGCGTGATACTGGTATATTATCAAATACACAGAAGAACTGTTTAGGTTTGTTGCACAAAACTACAGGTCATTTCTCTGGAATAAAAGTTGGAGCTGGGATGACAGTATATGGGGACTAGTGGTGTGAGTGTCATACAGTAAATGGGGAGACTTCAGAGTGATTTTAAGCTACCTGTGCTGTTCTGTCCCATCTGCTCATCTCAGATTAGCTGAATCCACTGTTTGATTTTCATCCAGTATTTAAAAGATAACTAACTACTTTGTTCTTGTCAGTGTATCAAATGTTCACCCAGGAATGACATGTATTTCAGTCAGAAAAATTTGTGTTTCAGAGAATGATAATATTTTTCATTGTAAGTTTGAGTAAAGTGGTGTAGATCAGATGGTGTCTTTCACAAAGATTAGTTTTTGTCATGAAACATTTAGTCAGGTTATTCAGTGTGAAATTAATTTTGAGCAGTGTGAAGCAGTTTACCTGATGCTGTGTCACTTCTAAATAATACAAGGCTGTTGCAGAAAGGTTTATTCTGTTTATTTTTAAAGGTTTTGACTTTTGCCCTCCATTGTGTTGGTTTTAAAAATACAGCATTTGTGTTGACAGATTGATTTTCTGGTTGCTCTTTGGCCAAAAATCCCACAGGAAAGCTGTGGAGTCCATCCAGCCTCCAGCCTTCACAGCATCATAAAATGACATTGTCTGAAAGAAAACAAACCAATTGGAAAGGTAGGGATTCCCTGAAGAGCTCAGGAGTGGATCTTCATTCTTCAGAATGTATTCATATCAATTCATAATGTAACTGAAGACTATAACCTGTAAAAAAAATGCTGTAGCTGTCTCTATATCTTCCTTCAGGTGGATGTTTTTGAACCATAAAAACAGCCACTATGCATTCAGTCTTGAGCAGATAGAGGAAACCCCAAGCTTTTCCTATTAAGAGATAAATAAGGAGAATGGAGAGTTAAACATGTCTTACTTACACCAGAATTGAAGTTGAGGCATGCTGATTTGCAGTCTGTAATAACTACTGGATAGGCAATTTAGAAATTCACTGTCAGTTCTGCTACTTCTGCTTCTTCTGTTTGAGCTGTAGTTTTAAATAGCTGATGAAGAAGAAGTTCTTGTAAGATTGAGCTGTAAACAAAGAAATCTTGACAAAAAAGACTGTAATAAACTCATATTTGCAGTAGTTTTATTTACACAAAATTACTGATTTTTTTCTTTTTCTTTTTTGACACAGCGTATGTGTCAGGTGAGTTCATGATGCTGCTCTTTGAGTTCTTAAGCATATGCAGAATATTGTGACTTCCCACTGACTTCAAGAATTATGCAAGGTCAGTAGGAACGTGAAATTCTCCTGACTGAAATTCTTCTATATTAGCTTCATATTTTCTGAATAGTGTTAACTCATACCATATGTTGTGGAGTAAGTTAATCAAAACTTCCGAAAAATTTTTGTGCTGGTGGCATTTTAGACCTTCAGTTTACATTCTCTCTTACATGTATGATAGACATCCCATATGCATATGAAGGATGGTTCCTGCATTCTGCTGCATGATTGACTTACTGAAGTGTATATGTTTACTTTTCTGCTTTCAGCATCAGGGTGTGTTACAGCTTGCTGCAGCTAGCTACATCTCAATTCTTTTAACTTCTTTTATATACTTAAAATTTAGGCTTAGTTGTAGTGCAATTTGATCTCTAAATGCTTGAATTACACTTATGTTGGAGTTGGATTCAGACGTCATAGTGGAGCATTATTTTGCTTATCATAACAACAATTTTTACTACTGTGTGTTTAATTCAAAATCTTCTGGAAGTGGAACTGCTTGAATAATCTGCAGGCTGGATGGACTAATGAAAATACTACTGGACTTTTATTAATGTTATATGCTGGCTTGTGTGACATACAATAGAATTTTGAAATCTTGCATCCTCATTAGGCAGTGGTGTTTTAGGATGCTACCTTATCTTCAGAGAAGTTGTAAACTAGGATGCTGTCACACAAAATGTTATTTCAGGGCATCTGCTTTCTAAAGTTTCTTCTGCAGGTTTTGATCACTTAGCACCACCGGTGTAATTCAGATACACAAGTAGTTAAAGTCAGTTTATGGTAGAAGTTTAGCACTCAGTATATTAGTAGGTTATTGAGGGGGAAAAAAAGTTATGTTAAAAGTCACTGAGTGACCTCAAAAGTCAGTTCTAGGAATGTCAGCCTGTCAGATTACATTATTAGAATGAGCTCAACCTTATCAAATGCACTTGAGTTCTGTAAATGATGATTCATTGCCCAGCTGGTATAATGCCCACTCACTAGACCTCAGCAAGAGTTTGCCTCTTTATCTGTTCTAGAAATTGTGTCAATGACTGCTGCAGGAGCTCCAAGTTATCCACTTCTAGTTACAGCCTCTGTGTGGAGCTTTTGGAACATGGGATTGAATTTTTTTTTTTTCCCCTCCTTCTTTCCCACCTTTTCTTTCCTCCCTGTCTTAGTAATTCTAACCTGAAGTGAATCCTACAGTCCTACAACTGGGGTAAATGGTGTCTGGGTAAAGTACTATTGCTTTTACTGGCTTGTTTCCTCACACTTGTTATAGTGCTAAGGCAACTAAGGTAACATCATTTCCCTTCTGAACGTGTAATCAATTGTCCCACTGTTACTTAGCACATCTCCAGGTGAGTGAGTTGCAAGTTTGTCTTAAATGCCTTGTTGCTTGAACCTGTCCTCAAAATGCTTTCTTCATCCTTTTAAGGTTTTTAATTTTAGCTAGTTTTCATTTGATTTTGGTAAAATTAAGCAGTTGGATGCTGAAACTCCACAGAAAGGAATTTTGTCCGTTTTGTCACAATTTCTGATCCCTGAAAAGTCCATTTGGCACCTAAAGATACTCTTAAAGAATTTCTAGCTGGTATTTCAAATTCCAGTCAATATATATTTGTCATCTTGTCAAAGCATATCATTGTGTTTGCCAGTTACATTGTAACTGTAGTGCCAGGGTATTAGAATGTCTCCTTTATTTGTTTTCTTTTTACGTAAAGAAATTAATTGTCTATCTTTGATAATGTGATGAGAGATCAGCTTGAAGCTCCAGTTGCTCTCTTGAGCTCATATTTTACTAACCTTTCATGTTGGTGATACCGCCCTGCCTTAAGGACAGACAGTGCTTCCTTTTCATGGTAAATTCTTCCAGTAGCTGTTTTGTTTGAATTGGTGATTGAGCTTAGATCAGCAGTGTTACATGAGCCTGTAGAAAATACCTCTTGGTTTAGCAGAGTTGTCCAAAATGATAACCAAAGAAAAGATATACTCAGATGTTAATGGTAGGATTCTGTCCTCTCACAACTGGCAGCATCGGTTGACTGGAGTGAGACAACTCCAACATACTTCCCAGGTGATCTGCCCAAAATGAGATGAAAGGAAAGGGATGCTGCATTATGTCTGAAGTGCTGCATCTCCTCTCCCTAGCCCAACCCACAGATTTCTGCCTGCTCTAAGCGCACAATGACCTGAAGCCTTTGCAATTGCTCCTCTTATGATCTTTCTTATTGATTATGTCCGGGGAGTCAGAAATGGGGGTATATTATGTTGGGGTTATATTTAGTATATTCAGTAATAGAATAATCTGATTAGCAGTGATAGTGTTTCATTACTTGATTGAAATTTATTGTTAAACTCAGATAAGGTTATGCCAATACGCACAAACAAAACCCCACCACAAACTAACCAACCAACCAACCGAACATAAACATAACATACTGTGTATGTTGAAAGAACAGGATTATTCTCATTGTTCTAGAAGCTGCCCTGAAATTCAACTTGTGATTGCTTTGGAAAAAGATGCAAAGAAGATTTAGAGTGTAATTCATTTGCTTTACAAAGAACTTTTTCCTTCTGTATTGCTGTTGAAGAGGGTAATATCTGGAAGAATTCTTCACCTCCTTGTTAGTAAGTGCAGCGTATGTAAAGAAATATATTCATGCTCAAAGAAAAATGCAAAGCATATTGACATAAGTTATAAGGTAGACTTAAGGCTTGCATGCTTACTTTCATATGGAAGAGTCACAATAGCTAAATTTTCTTTAATTTTCCAGCATTTGGTCTTTCTTTTTAAGAGTAGCCTTACCTTTCCTACCATTTTAGTGTTTCAAGATTGAGATTTGCCAAGCAAAAAGAATTGGAAATGACTATGCACTCCTGAATGTAAAAGCACATTAATTTTATGTTTGGGGAAAAAAAAGTCAGATGTAGATCTGTTGGAGAGGTTTAGATTTTAATGTCTTATAAAGAGCTTGTGTGGGCTTATGGTATATCTGTTATATAGGTAACTGGTTTTTTCAGTATTTTGCATGCATGTAAATTCACAGGGGAATATGAATAATGTTATTGTGTGCCTTTAATGGCTGTCAGGTGAATTAGTTTTCCAATTAATAACATATCATTGAAAACCTGAAAAGAAATTCAGGCAGATGTAGTCTGATTAACTTATACACCATTAGGATCATGTGGTTTGTTGTGAAAATTAGTGCTGCTATGAAATCAGACAGATTTTGGTTCAAGAAAGCTGCTTTTCCTGAAAATTAGTACTGCTATGAAATCAGACAGATTCTGGTTCAAGAAAGCTGCTTTCCCTGAATATAACTGCATGATTTTAATTTAAAGAATATTGATCTTTCTGTTGCATTAAAAGTAATGTCCTTTTCAGAGATCTGACTATGCACTTGATATCTGAAACTCCTAACTCTCTCTTTAAAAGTAAAACCTTAGTGCTTCTGTAGTTAGTTTTCAGGGAGAAGCTGACAACCCCCCCACTCCCCCCAAAAAAAACCAAACAAAAACCCCTCCTAACTGCTTCCTACAAAGCAAAAATCGTATGGGCACAATTAGAATTTTCCATCAAATAGCAAGTTTTGTTCTTCCCCTTTCCCTTGCACTACTTTCAAACTTGTTTTCATTGCATTTTGGAAAATGAAATACATAAGTCTTTCAAGACATATTTCACTTCAAGTTTAGAGGATGATAAATAACAATTTACAAAAAATGTTATGGAGGGAGAAATGAGGCTTAAAAAGAAGTTAATCATATCAAGGCAGCTCAGTATGACGAGACAACAAATGACCATCATCCCTTTGGCAAACAAAACTGAATCATAGTGAGGAAATGAGGTTGCCAAGGCAGTGAAAAACAGAGCTAGAAACTTCTCTGCTAAGTCAAGTCCCAGGTTGTGAGGCATTCACAGGCTCTGGGAAATAGTGAGTCCATTGCATATTTCCCTTAATAGACAGGGTCTGCACCTCCCATAATTTCCTGGCAAAGAAGCCAGTGATGTTTTCTGTACAAAGGATGAACTATACCCCCATAGGCTTTTGCTGGTCATGGCTGAGGTGCATGCAACTTTGACTAATACTGTGTAGTGGCTCTTTTGTGGCTGTAAGGAGGATTTTCATTTCCTGGGGTATCAGACCTGCCCTGTATAAGACTGACATAGTTACTGTGAGTGATGCAATGCTATACCTGATCTTGAAGTTCTTGAAATTAGTTGAATATACTATGTTGATGGCTTGTTCCATAGTACTTCTGCCTTTCCATCACTCTGCAATGTAAATCCTGTATTTTTTTTAAAAAAAAAAAAAAAAAAAAAAAGCCGTATTGATGTTCACTGTATTCAAGACTTCAGCTACTCACTATGGTCTTTCTAGATACTGAGCAAGGAAGAGTTTCAGGTCATGAGTGAATGAGGTCTCTGCTCTTGACCATACAATACCGCTGACCCTGGGGGAGTGTTTGTGGCAAGTCGCTGTCTCTGTCTCAGCTTCCCTGCTCACAGGAATAATAAAAAATAATTTTACAAACCCCACAATAGGATTAATGAGTAAAAGCAACAGTGTAAATATTTGGTAGCCAGTTGTTGTTTGCTTATCATTTGACTTTGTTTTAGGAAGCTAGAGGCATGAGAGAAAAGATCATTTAGATGTTATATTGAGAGGGAAAATCTTAATTTCTTTCAGAAAACAGTCTAATGACTCAGACCTGAGAAAAAAAAAAAAAAAGAAATTTATCAATCACTGCCACCTTTTTGAGCTGTACAAGTTTTTTGTGCTAAGCACCTTCTTGAAACACTTTCAGTGAGGTCTGTGTAGCAATACTTGAGATTGGAAAGGGAAAGGATTGCTCAAAGTTATCCATGGAGCGGCTCTAATTCTCTGGCATTTCTAGTTTTGCTGCGACTCCCGCTTTTGTGGATGGGGACAGTGCCAGACTCTGCCCTGTAGCTGTCCCTGCTGCCACTTCTCTAGGAGCTGCAACTGCAAAGCATGTGGCCAGAGTACACAGAAGGGTCTTCAGCTGTTTTGAGTAGGTCTTGTTCCATGCAGATCTGTCTTCCTGGATCCTCTTTAAACAAGTGAATTTCTGGAACTAGAAGGTAATTGTTTCTGGACACCACTGAAGTATACCAGCCCTTACTTCCTGAATTATCACTGCTGGTTTTGATGGTGATCAATACCTGTGGTCACTGGTGTTCTTACTGTTTTGCTTTCTGAAGGTAAGGTTAGACATTCGCTATGAAAATGGCAGCAGTGATGGAAAAAGTTAATGCATAGGGATAGAGTACCGGCAAGGGGAAAGGGAGCGGTAGTTAACCAAAACCAGTCAAATGCCATTTTGGATTTGCATGCAGCATTGTGTATCTTATTTTTCCTTAAACTGCTTCACTCATAATCACCTAAGGTAGCAAAGGCTTCATGCTTAATCCTCATTATTTTAATAAATAAGGCTGACTTCAGTTGCAATGGACTAGAGCTGGTCCAGGAGCAGGTGTGCTGCCTGACCTGAGCGATGGCTACCTCTCACCCTCCCCTCCCCAGAGGCAGAGATAAGTGTTTAGGTGTGCTTAACCTTTCCTGCCACAGTTACTTCTGGAAAAGGTGCTAGGAAAGGTTAGATGTTGAAGATAATGTTGGCAAGGCTGTACCGTCCGCTAGGACACCTGCTGCTGGAGCTGAGCTAATAAGCATGAGGGTGGAATATTCCAGCCATAAGGTGAGCTAATAAGGAAATGGGACCCAAAGAGAAGTTTATTCAGTTAAGAGACCTCTAGGAGTTAAATAGGCATGACTGAAATCATATTCTTACTTACGTCTCAGTTTCATGTTTTAGCATGAAAAATGAAAGCCTTTTAAAGAAACAAATATGACAAGCTAATATTGAAGACAAATAACATTTTTATTCTCAACACTTGTGCATATTTCATGCTTCCTCTTGATATTGGAATATCTTAGCCTGTGTTGTTCCTTTATGCTTTTAGCTGTAAAAATTGCTGGTAGTTTTATTTCCTTTCATTCTTCATGCTTTTCAAATTATTTTATGTGGGCTGAATATGTCTTTATTGGTTAAAATAAGTATGTTCTTAAGCATTAAAGTTAAGCATGTCCAACATGACCCTGAATGCTTGTAACTTGCTGGCAGAAATTGTGACAATATATATTGCCTGAGGAGACATCCTCATTAACAATTTGTTTCTTTCTTGCATATAGATAAAATTTCTGGAAATCCAATTAGATTTGATGCTTTTCCCCTTTCCAGCTAATTTTGTAACTGATATAAACCAAAATGAATTATGACTTTTTCAAAATCCCATACTTACATAAACTTAAAATAGGCTTCAAAACCAAATTAGTGCACTGCAAAAATTAATACATGAGAAGTAATGTAAGCACACGGCACTTTTAATTTTTCAGTGGCCTGGGGGTACTGTTATCTGGTCTTTTCTGGGAAATCACTCATCATGTTGCTATCCGGGAATGAGCGAGCTGCAGCCCCCTTTCTGGGAGCAATCCAATGCAGTATGGATATTAATTAAATTTATTAAACAAATAACACAGCGACTCAGGGAAGCAGGGGTCCATCTGCCAGCTCTGTAGATTGATCTCTGCAGAGACGCGAGTTGAATGGTAGTTAAAGCTAAGTTGCAGAGCTCAGCAGATGGGCTCTTGTCTCTAGTGGGGGGAGATTTGGTGGCGGTCCAACAGCTTTTTTCCCCCTCCAGGTTTTTGTTTCCTGCAACTGTGATTGAAGAAGCACTTCCCTGCCTTTTCTCAGCCTTGCCCCCCCTTTTGTTTATCTGAGCAATATTTAAGTCTGAGTGATTTGTTAGAGAGGTAAGTCCCGGCTGATCTCATTTTGTGTATGTGATGTAAACCTCAAGCAGAAAATAATTAGGGAAATTTAAACCCATTGTCTTTATACCCCACTTGTGTACACTGCTACACCTCTGCCTGGTGCTTTAGGAAAGGAAAAGGACTAGTAGCAGTGCTGTACTTACTATTAAAAATCACTGCCCATCATGCATATATTGTTAAGAAAACCTTTGTTGGAAGCTTGTGTACCCAGTACGAAATTATTTCTGCCAGTAGGTTTAGGCTGTGGTGGTGTTCTTTTGATTTCACTTTAATGCTTCCTGTCATGTTATCTGGTTCTTGAAAATATGTATCTTTTGAAACCCTCTGCAATCTTCCTGTAAACGGATGTCAAGCAATAATGATCTAATGAATTGTTTGGTGTATGTGGGCTACCTAAAGCCTATGGTGGTGTCTATTGTGGATTAAAAACCCTTGTAATTAATTATGCAATTAAGCCCTTTATTTATTATATATTGCAGGTGGGTAGGTCTTTAATCAAGTCTTGATTGGTAATATCTGCTATTGGAGACCAGTCATCATGCCACTTACATCCTTGGCAAGACTCCCACAGATTGTAGTGGGAGCAAGACTGGGCCTTAATGCTGCAGGGAATCCCACTGGCTGTGGTTCAGAAAGCCTTCTGAGAAGGTTTTGTAATGTCTAATCAGAGCTTCACTATTCCTCATTGAGCGCTTGCGGTGGGAAAACTGTAACCATGTAAAAGTCACTGCTCTATGGCAGCAAGTAAGAGTAAAGAGACGTAAGCTACTGAAGAGCTGTGTTCTGCTGTGTGTCACAAAGATTGCATTTGCCTTTCCTGGCCAAGAAAAAGCTAGGTAAAATGGCTTCTGAAATTGGTGGGAATTTTAACAAAAACAAGGCCTGTGGGATTTGGCTGTAATAATGTGTTGTTTATATAGTAAACAGCAGAGAAATCTTTTCTGGATGATAGTTTGTGCTTTTGTAATTTGTGCTCTTGTTTTTTCCCTGGATTGATTTTTTTTTTTTTTTATTTTTTTTTTGTCTGTCCCCTTGGATCAGCCTGGGTCAAAAGAACAATATCAGTGTTTAATTCCAGTCATGAATATTAGGCTTTATCCAGAGGCAAAACCCAGTTTTGTTTCTGTGAGTTTACTGTGTTCTGCTATTGGTATGTTTTCAGTTTTAGACCATGTTGTCATTAATAGCATGAATGTTTCAGTTACTGTGGTAAAGGCCAGAATTAGTTGGGTTTTTAAGTGCTCTGCAAAACGGTACTCAGATTTCTAGAAGGCATGACTGATCTGTGGTTCTTTTAGTATTTTAAACTGACCCAATTTGATGTAGAGAGGAGACTATTCCTAAGAGTCTTGTTTATCAATGTGTAATAGGTGATCTAGTAATTTATTTATCCATCTGGCTTGTTGGAATTGAGACACCTCAGAGTTATGCAGCCTGTGTTTGGATTTATAGACTATTTACCACTATCTGTTGTTTTCTGCCAGGCCTAATTCTACTCTAATTTGAGTACCTATCCAATTTCTGAAGAGACTGAAGTTGTTCATGGAAGGGTTGTTTGGAGTTTTTCTTTAATTTCCCAGAAGCATATCTTGCATGTAACTTCAGTTACTTTTAGAGTAAGATCATGGTCTCTGTGCATGCGTTAGGGTAGAAATAACTTAGTTAAAATTATATGAATTCCCACACACTAGACAGAGTTAAGGGAGATGTGCAAATTGCTTGCTGTGCTAAACACCAGGTTGTTTAAAATCAGTTGTCTTTGAAAGGAATTTTGCATGTTTTACAAGCAGGCAGACTGACAGAGGGGCATGTAGTAGGGGTCATTTAAAATGAATACATTTTTCACCTTAAATATTCCATTATCACTTCTTCAAGTGGTGCTCAACTCTATATTCTTAAATGAGTAGCGCTCTCTTCAGTGTTTGTGTCCTCTCTGACAGAGACTAAAGCACCAGACCCACATGTTAAATTTTGCTCCCAAACAGTATCGGTGGGGTGCTGTTAATTTGCATGGCATTGTAAAGGTAGAAGCAAGAGGCCTCTGAAAGTAAGCAGATGTACTGTAGTTCTGCTTCTGACATGGGAACAATGCTTGTGTCTTTAGCAAGCTGTTCCCAAGGCCTAGATATTTCTAGATTCCCTCATGCTTTCATTTCTGCATTAACACAACACCCCTCAGTCTCATGTGTATTTACATCAGGGAAGTCAAATAGTCTGTACTAGTTACTGAGCAGAGGCTTCTCTAGAAGTCTCACGGTGTTTCTTACTAAAAACCTGTAATATTTATATAGGATCATAGCTAAAAATTTATAGCACATAGACATTGCAATAGCAAATTAAAAGATGCGTCAGCTGATGACAAACATTTGTAGATGTTGCATCACTTATTTTGAAGCTTTACCTGGATATGGATAAAGGTTTTGTATTGATTTGCTACAGTTAACTATTTCTTTTTGTCCTACTTGAAACACTAG
The DNA here is from genome assembly GCA_024733675.1 of Psilopsiagon aymara. Classification (NCBI taxonomy): domain Eukaryota; kingdom Metazoa; phylum Chordata; class Aves; order Psittaciformes; family Psittacidae; genus Psilopsiagon; species Psilopsiagon aymara. The sequence goes on along the minus strand of JANRGW010016388.1, from coordinate 12,688 downwards.
TGATTCATTTATATAATTACCAGTAAATGTAGAGGAAATTGAGGAACTCTTGAGCTTGAAAGATGTCTAGACATGTCTTGTAAAATATATTAAGAATTATGATTTTCGCATTAATGTGGATAGTCCCTAATAACATGATGTATGTTTAAAGAGGGCTTTGGCTTTATAATGTCATGTGAAGTACACTTAGCTCTTTAATAGCACTTTTGAGTTGCATGCTTTTAATGTTGACAGCTATATTTAGTACATTTGATATTCCACAGGGTGTTCTTAGAGGAAATGAACACATCTGATGGAACAAATCCATTCTCCATGTTCAATTAGCAACTATACTGCTCAGTGGCAGTTAGAACAGACAGGTTCTTAGATATTACTGTGAATCTGTGTATCAGTGCTTAGGGACAGCAGATCATGGTATTTAACTTTGAACTATCTGACTTTTACTAGTAGCTATCCTCTAATATTAATAGGACATTCCATTTTGGCTTTGTATATTTCAAAAAAGATGAAGAATTTCAGTCTTTAACTTGGAACTAATTTAACTAGATTAATGTAGGTACCAGACATTAAATTGTTCTAGCAGGTAAGTTACTGAGTATGTGGCCTGAGTCTATTCAGGTAATTCATATTTTAGTGTAGGTAATATCATTTTGGAAATGTATGCAACTAATCAGATAAACAAGGACTTAGAAAAAACGCGTTTGCCACTGGCAGGTATATCTTTGGAGATCACCTATACTCTTACTTTTTCTTAATTTCACTTCACTGTGTTTCCATTAAATGCACCTAAACCTAACAAAACAATTCGTATCTGGATTTGTACATCTGCAGTGCTATTTATCAGAATGCTAAACTTCTGTTTTTCTGGCATTGTTCATTCTTGGAGGGTCAGTTTCTGATTTTGAACCACTTTGGTTTGTCAGAAACATGCAAGGTTGTCCAATGCAAGGACTTGACACCTTGGGGATTATCACAGTTACACAAGGAGTCCCTTTGCCTGCTGAAGCAGGGATACAGTTCCTATAAGCTGCTGCAAGTTCATTTTACCTGGCAGCTTGCAATGCAACCCTCTTTTCAGATCCTCTGCAGACTGTCAAGCTGTGCTCTGCAGCTCTGAGGCTCCCAAAGCATGGCTTCAAGGTTTAGGTCATTCTGAACGCTCCCTTGTTTTTCCACTAGTCCAATGTCTCTATAATCATTGCATTCTAAATGTATCACTTTCATCTCTGCACAAAACAGATTTTAAGTAAACCTTTTACTCAGTTTCACTTCAGCAAAGAATCTGAAAATGACTATTTCCAGTAAATGTTGCTTAGTGCTCAGTCTTTTGATACGCTGCACAGCTTGAGAAGGACATGAGCAATGAGGTTTGGTCCAGTTTTCATGTAGTCATCCTATATTCTGTGAGGAGCCAGCTCAGTTCTAAAGAAGCCTTTCATTCTTCCCTTAGTGAGCTGAATTTGGCTTCTGTACAATCCAAATGCAATCCCAGCTACTTGAGATGCCTCGTGTTGTCTTCTAGTCAACTGGAGATGGCAGTAGCATCTATGAGGAGTGATATCCAAGAGTATGTTGGCATCCTAAATCAGAAGTAGTACTGGATTACTACTGGAGTAGTACAGCTCAGTCTTTAATGGTGGACTGGGTTAAACAATTGTGTGTGTGTACCTCCAGCCAAGAAAACTGTGTAGCAGCTCTAAAGTGTTCAGCATGTTTTTGCTATCCTTCCCTTGATTTGGCTTCACCCACCAGACCAGAGAAACTTATGCAAAGCTTAGGTCAAGCTATGTGGCATCTTTATTTTTGTGGTGTCTGAATCATGTTGAGTCTAAGTTACTAGTTCCAGTGAAAACTTTGCTGTTCTCTTATTTTCATGACTTAGGGGAGCAGTATTTGGTTACATTTCAAACAATGTAGGGTCATTTCATTAACTGTGTCCTTGAAGGAGCAAAGGAGGCACCCTCTACTGAAGCTGGTTGTGGTTTGGGACAGGCATCACCGGTTTTGTGATTCTGGTGTCAGTTTCACCATTCTCAAGTTCTGGGATCTTGTCAATCTCAGCAGTTAAGGAATCAGATATGAACTGTGTGCTTTCAGGATGCACATGTGCTGTTGACTGCGGGGGTATATACTGAAAAGATCTGAACCAACACTTGTATAGTGTTTCTACAAATTGTTGAAGCCATCTCAGCAGAGGAAGTTTTTGATTTTCTTGTTAGTGCTTGCTTCTGTGCCAGGCAGTCACCATTAAGCTGTTATGACCTTGAATAGGGAGCAAAAAAGTTGTAAAAACAAGAACTGGTCTGTGCTCAATGGTGACTGGGACTGCTCTCTTCTATGTTAATGTCCATGTTGATGAAATATCCCAGTAGATAAAATATCAGTGAGCTCCCTTTCGATTTCTAGTATTTGAATATATATATATTTGATGTACAGAATGTACACAGGATTGTTACCCTCAGCCTGTCAGGTGATTTTATTTGCTTTATATTCTCACACACATATTGTGTGTATACACAAACATATATGTATATGGCATGTATATGTGCATATGCATACATACATACCTGGGGTGTGTGTGTGTATGAATATATATATGTGTGCACAGAGAGACTTGATTTTCTGCATGGTTTAGAGGAAAGCAGAGCTCAGATTTGAAGTCTTGGAGTCCCAAACCAGCTTCAGGACTGAGGATAAAAAGAGTGGTGGTATAACCACAGGCAAGTGAAGAACAGCTCCTCCTTCTCCCCCTCCTCACACTCTCCCCTTTTTTTTCAAATTAGACATTTTGCAATGAGATATTGGGGAGAAGAAAATGACTTTTGAAAGAACATTCACACTGCTGTAGCTGATACTAGTTTTCTATTCTGTAACCTTTTGTCCTCAAACCCCTTAATTTTACTGAAGCTTGGCTAGTGTCTCTGAGACTGTCTTAGAAAAAACTGAGTCTTAGTCTGACAGATACTATGTTTTTGGATTGGTTAATCACCTTTTTCACCTTCTTTTCTGGGCTTTCTATTCATTTTTGTTGCACATATCCACTGTATGAATACTTCTTACCCAGTGCAGGGCTCTGCCATTGCCTTTGACTGGACTAAAATATTGAAGATGCTAAAGTCACTAAAGCTGTGTTTAGATAGGCAACACCTACCATTGTCCTACTTCTAAAATGATGTCTTTAGTGCAAACTCCTCTTTCTCTGGATTTCCTTTATTTAATGAGGCATAACCTTCAGGGGGAAATCCATCTGTCACAATTATCTGTCTGATTTTCTTGTATTGTTCCTTTTCAGAGAATGGGAAAATGTCACAGTAGTTTGAGAGGTAGCAATTGGGGTATTTTCTGTGAGCACAGCCTGTGTGCCCCAACTATTTTGGAAAAATAGAAATGCTGTAAAGTGAATAATTCAAAACAGATTTTCATGTTAATCTGGTTTTAAATGAGTTTTCTGCCATAGTTCTATGAATAATTCTCTGGAGGTTTCAAGCAAGACTGAACTGGGTCAGACTGGCTTGTATGTTTTCCATAAATTGGATGGAAATAAGATCTAGTAGTGGATTGGTTATATTAATCATATGACTGTTGAATTGGAGCCATTACTGGGCTCTTGAAAGCCTCTAAGGTAACTTAGGTGTTTCTATAGTATCAGCCACGTCAGTATGTCCACTGTATCCATTCAAACATTTATGTACAGTATTTAATTCCTCTCTTTCAGTAGGAAAAGTGTGTAGTATTCATGGACTTGGAGAAAAGTGAGAAAAAATACAAGAAATAATGTATCTAAAGGTATGTGATTGAGGATCTGGAATATCTTTATACCTGAACTTCATTTTTCTTAACACTGCTTAAAATAATATATCTCAACCCATCCATTTTTTATTTGAACTATTGTCTTTGCTGCCTTGTCACCAGTTAAATGTATCAGCTCAGCTGAGCTCAAGATCTGTGCCTCTAGAGTTGCATTTCTAAGCCTTAATCTTCAACATAAGTGTAACTTATTTAAATCTGTCATCATGGCAGCTGATCAGCTTTTCTGTCTTTGAAATTTAATCAAAAGTGATTGGGTAGAACTGGAAGAAAGGTTTATTTATGTGATCATGAGTTAACTTTCAGGGATGTTAAGGCTGTATTTTCCTTGCAAAAGGAACACTTCATACAAGAAACTTCACTGCTTTGGTTTTGTGTTTTGAATCATTGCAGTGTGATTAACACAATGCTCAGTTAAATGCTGCATAGGTACACCTTTCTCTTCTGTTTATGACAGATTAATGGTTAATTATTACCTATCAAAAAGATGAATAGTTTTTCATTAAATTAAATAAAACATTTTAAAAGCATACTATTTCAGCTTGTGAATAAAATCATCAAAACAAATGTATTTGCAGCTTTCTGAAACTTCTGTTTTCTTACTGGATTTTGGTTTTCAAAAGTGGAACATAATTCTCTCAGGAAGGCAAAAAGCAAAGCCATGGGTCTATTTCCCAGCCTCTATTTCTAGGTTCTTGTGGGCTGCATAGGAGTTTTTTTCTCCCTAATGGAATGAAAAAGATCAAACTGTGCTAGCATGCAGTGCTACAGTTCAAGAGCTTCTACTAGCTCAAGTCGTTTTAGCTACTTTTTATTAAGTGGCACCATTGTCCTTGCAGCACATGTCTATCACAACCGCCTACTGCTCTTCAGACACATGCAGTTTTCCTTTTACAAGTACAGTGATGTGTCCACATGGGTGGACATTAGTGTATATGTAACCTGTAAGAAGAATTGATGGATGCAAATTGCTTTCAAATGGTTATGGTAAATATGCTAATTTTTAAATATTGCCTCTTAAAATTCCACCTGGAGTTCTCATCCGTTTTAAATGCTGAAGAATTAAATGAAAGTTCTGTCCCTGTAGATGGACTTGTATTCTGTTAAAAAAATCAAACAAAACAAAACAACCCAAACCTCCTTTTAGTTTGCACTAAAGTTACCATTTAATGCAAGGTATAGATCTAGAGTCAAAGTCCTCAAAAATTTGGGGATATTTGGATCTAGACTCAACATCCTCTCCACTCTTACAGAGCTCATTCTACCCCTTGACTATGTTTGATTTAGTGAATATAAATGCCCATTGCCTCTCTGCGTTCTCTCCATGTAGGCAAAGATATTTAGAAATTCATCAGAGCCAGGGCTTTAATTTACATCTGTTTTGATGACCTGGTTTGTATGAATTTTAAGGGTGCTTTGAACCTGCATCAAACCAAGTGCCCTGTGTTCACCTCCAGGTGTACATCAAGATTCACTAAAGGTGAATGTGCCAAATAAAGTAATTACTGCCCTGAAGCAAGTCAGCTCTAAAGAAGCATGAGCAGTTGTACAGAACAATTGCAGCATGGCCAATAGGCATTGCATCTGGAGTGCTTTGTGGAGCAGATGTGGTTTCTGGGTTTCTTTTTTTTTTTGTTTTTGTTGTTTGGTTGAGGTTTTCTGTTGTGAATAGAGGAAGAAGAGTAGGAAATTGGAACACTGCCTATACCCTCTGTAATCAAGAGGTGGAATGGAAGCTAGAAGTGGGTGAAGAGCATGAGGAAAAAAAAAAAAAGAGAGAGGCAGGCACAGATCAGGGAAACAAAGAGGCTGAGTATGGAAGAGAAAATATAGGATGGAAGTTTTGGATCTCTGTCCTTTTTTTCTGCTTACATGGATGTATTTTGTGCAATGTGTATAAGAGGTACAAGAAATATTGGGTGGCAAAACAAACATTGTCCTTCCTCAGTCAAAATGAGGGCAGGGATGAACAGAGACAGAATACAGGTAATTAGTATATTGGGGGAGTGAGAAGGAGAGGTGATTATTTCTCCATAAACTGCTAACAGTGTGATGCCAAATTTAGTAAATCTTTCTCTTTCAATACAGAATTGTGTTGATATTATTTAGAACAATGAGGCTTTTTACAATGATTTCTGGGACTGATGCACAGAAAGGCCTGTTATCTAACTAGCTTGTGAATTCACAGACTGAGTGCAGTTGCTAGCATATTCTCTATGATTACTTCTTACCCAGTACAAACAAGTTGGAAGGATGATGATCAACATGGGCATGTGAAATAGTGTTGTCTGTTTCAGCCACTTTGACACTAAAATCGACCATTACATGTGTGTCTCTATGGGGTTTAGCATGTGTATTTATTTACATGGGTGATTTCAAGGCAATAGTGTATATATCTTGCACTGCTGTGTTAGGTTGCACCTCACTGACAGGATGTAAAGAATGCTAAAGCAGTGAATTGAATCCATAGGCAGACTGAAATGGATCACCAATGAAGTGCTGCTTTGGCAGAGGAGGCTCACTCTTTGCTTTTGCTTCTGCTGCTTTTCAGTAGCAATAACTTGCCTCAGTTTTGTTTTCTTTATCTCTAACCAGAATCATTTTAGTGCTGGGTTTGTACTGTGATCCCACAGACAGCTGTGTTGGCAGCATTTTAAGGAGTAGCAGCTCTGCACATATGGGAACGAGCATGCAGAGAAAGTTTCCAGCTTGTTTTACTGTACAGTGTACCGTGAAATGGCAGTGCACCATGAAATGGTATTCTGATGGTTATCCCTGTTACAGTTTCTCCAGTGTGTGCAGTCTAAGAGCTTCTTTCCTCTATTCACTTTTCAGCTTCTTACTCCTATTAGAGCTGCCAGGGCTTTCTATCTCCTCAGATGTCTGTTGTCTAAGCAGGGTCAACTGAATTATTTGGTTTAAAAACAACCCAGAAGGGCGCACAGCAAAATGTTTTGTTGTATATGTCGTATTGTTTCATATGGTAGATCTGGTTAAGGTGTGGCCCTGCCCATGGCAGGGGGGTTGGAACTAGATGATCTTAAGGTCCTTTCCTGCCCTAACTATTCTATGATTCTATGAACATTTGAATTATCATAGCCTATGTGTGGATCTTTACTACATTCACAGCTCATATAGAAACACCCAGAGTAGTTGATGTACTGTTAAATAGATAGGTGGCATATGGTACTCAGTGAAGACAGACCAGCCACTGTTTATACAAGATTTAGGAATGAAGTTTGAGATGAGTGACTTAATCGGCTGTGGAGCAGTTCTGATGTTCATATGTAGTATTTACTTTTGTCTCATGTGCTAAAAGGTCCACATTACAAATCAGAGGACTTCATATGTACTGCAAGGGGGTTTCTCAACATCTCTGCTTTTAACTGACCAAGACTACCATAAACAAAACCATAATCTGTTGGAACTAGCTGCTGTAAAATATGTTTCCTTAATTATTGCACTTTTTTTTCCCCCCTACAGAAGACATAATTTTAAAATTTTATAAGGTAAAGGGGTATATCACCATTAACACAGAAAATATTAATGAAAACATTTCATATTTATGAATATTAAATTGTACAACAGATAAAAACCAAGTAGTACGGAAGACATTTTCATGCACCATCCTTTACTGAAGTGTGATTGTCTGTCATGAAACACTAGTGCACACTCAACTTCTGTGTATATATCTGTGTTGAGAAAGCCAAGAGTGCTGAAGTGTCTCTGACTCTGCACAGCACAATTGACCATATGGTACAGATACTACCACCCTTAGAGGCCTCCCTCTCCTGACACTGCAGGGAAGGTCAGGTCTAAAATGAAGCAGTGTGAGTGATCTTAAACTGTAAATGGATTTTTAACTACTTTTTTTTGGAGCAAGTGAATTTTAGGTCTTAAAATACAGAATGAAAATGAGGTTCTTTTGAAGTGAATCTCTTCTGAGAAGATAACCTGTAGTTTGTTTCTTAAGATAATAATGACCAGGGTTAAAAGATATGAAGTGCCATCTTTTCCCTTCCCTACCTACTGTCTCTTCTTCTGCCCTGGCTAATGTCTATCTCCCATTTCAAGCTAAAGTTTGCAGTAAGTTAGCTCTGTACTGCAGCATCTTTATTTTGCCTGTCATGAGGCTAGGGGCTCTTATGAGTTTAGGGTAAGGCCATAGTAGTTCTAAATAGTGAGAAACAATGCTGAAAGTGAGTAATGCATGAATCCTGGTACCCTATCTCTTTGTTTAGCACATCAGGACTTCTACTTGCTACAGGGAACACTATGAAGAGCAGTGAGGTTATATAATTTTCTGAGGTCAACAGAAAATCTGAGGGAAGTTAGTGTATATTTTGCATCAGTCACTTCAAGCTAAAGATATGTCCTTTCCTCCTGTGGTCTTGCTGAGAGAAACTAGCTGTATAACTTATGTACAAATTATTAGTTGTCTGGGAAATGGCTGGTGTATTTGCAGAGAGTAAATGAAGTGCTTGCTGTGTACCGGCAACATCTATTCCTTTCCTCCTTATGCACTGAGGACACTGCCAGTAATGGCAGAAAAGTTTTTGGAGACCTCAGCTGCATGTCAGAAGTAGAATTTGGTTTTGATTTTGACTGGTTGTAGTTCACAAGAGTAAGTACAGTTGGAGAAGCTGTAACTCCAACAGCATAACTGAATAGATTTAATCTTTCAGATTCAACACAACACAGAAATTCTCATAATGGCAACAAACTGAGGCCAAGAAAAAGAAGTTCATCAAAGTTTGCTCATCAAAACTGTCAGGTTGCTCAGGCCATGAATTTCATCTTTCTGTGGAAGTATTAACTGGAAAGCACTTTTGACACATGTTGGGTGTTTTATTGCTCAGATTTAAGTCCTAATAATGGAAACTTTGAGGATATAATAAACTAATCACTTAATATTTGTCCTCAACTAAATTGCTCTCTATCAATGGCACTCTTTTTCTTGTGATTATTTTTACCTCAAGGAAGCTTAAAATGTTTAAAATTATTTCGGAACTTCTTTGTAGTGCTGAATGAAGATCTTGCAAAAAAAATTATTTAATGCTCTGTCGTGATGCAATAACAAGTTACTGTCACAGTTCTGTTGACATCACTGATAGTGCTGAATTGCAAAGACAAGGACAAAAATGTAGAGTTCTTCTGCCAGAAATACAGAAAAATAATGTTTGTGATAAGAATTTTTTTTTTGACGAATTAAAAGTATTAAAATTGGTAAGAATCTGCTAGAATTAGAAGAGTAAATAAAATGGAAAATAAGCTAATAACTGCTCTTTGACTACAGGAAATAAAATAGGTAGCACTGACTGTACTTTATTTGGCTGTATCTGTGGAATGACTCACTTGTCCAGAAATTTAACATGGATGATTAGAAAATAAGGAAAGAGGTGTGCAGAAAATTAAACTCTTCATGATTTCTCTTGAATTAATTGTACTGCAGCCTACTCAGTTTTTAGGCAAATCTTTCCAAATGACTTGTTATTTTGAGCATCCCATCAATGGTAGCTGTTTGTTTCACAGAACAGAAATGTCGCAGTGTTTCTATATACCATTACCCAGGGAAGTGTAATGTAAGTTGCTAAAGAAGATCGGTGCAAAGTGATGAACATTGATTATTTTGTAGAAATCCAATATAATAATCTGGGAACAGTTGAAAGAGAGGACTAGAACTGTACAGAAGCTTTTAATAAAAACTGAGAGTGCTCATCATATCACAAAAGATATTCATAACTATTCTATGATTCTCTTTGCTGACCCAGTATCTCTAAGGGATATACAATCATTTTAGTCATAGGACTAAAATCCCTGGTCATCCTCTCTTGCATGCTCTCAAGTTTAGTGTTAAAGTGTATCCTTTTACTTTTTTTTTTTTTTTTTTTTTTTAAGAGATACCACCTCACAGGATCTCCTCCCTTTTTTTCTTTGTTCCTCAGTAGCCCCACGGTTAGTGATGTGATATGCTAGATGCCTGTTCTATTCTGAGTGGGGACTGCGGGAGCAGGCTCAAAAAAAGATGGTTTTACAGCCTTGTCAGAAATGCTGTAGCTGGCTGGGCATACTGTGAGGTCTGTGCTAACCAGAATTGTTTAAACACTGTAGGCAGTGCACTGCAGATGCCACAGGTCAGTCCTAGGTAATGTGTAATACACAAGGATTCGGTGTTCTGCACATAAGTGTAAGGGTGATTGGTCTGCAAAAGAGAATTAGCCTTGTGTGCACCTTTGCTTTAGGCCTAGGTTTCCCATTTCTCTCAAGGCAGCAGGCTTGTTTCTCCCTTGCCTGTTTGAAGACAGTGGGGAAAAAACAATTTCTTAAAAAAGCCAAATTACAGCAGAGGGCATATGTTGTCTTTAAAGATCATCTTAATACCACGTTTCTGACTTGATTTCTCCAGGAAAACAAATGCTGATACCCATTTGGCTTAATATGTACATTAAAGGTTTCCCCATTGTTATTAGCGCACATTTCTCCATTTTTACTACTCATATCATATGCTGTCTTCAGGATCACAGCATTCCCAGCCTCTCTTGCTTCCTTATTTTTTGTCTTTTTTTTTTTCTTTTTTTTTTTTTAAATAAGTGTTGGTCAGATACATAGCTTTGGCTTTGTCAAGTGTCAACATGAAAATATTCCTGCGAAGAGAGATGTAGTTAAGGCACAAAGAATTCACTGACTCAGAGCCCAAAGGCAATAATTTTTTTCATGCACATTCATGAAGAGACCATGATAGGAGAGGAGGCCTGAGGCTGTGAGGTGCCCTTACAGTTTTCTGTTTTCATGGAAGGTATAGCCATGCTTCTGCTTGGAAGGGCTGGTGCATATGTTCTTGGCTGGAGAAGAGAAGCAAGGGGTGGCCTTTCTTATGGATGGGATTGCAAAAGAGGAGCATAAGGAGACCAAGTAAGCTCAAGGATTCTTGCATTTGAGAGAAATGTGTTCCCAGGAAATCAGGCTTTGTTCTCGTCTTTTGTCAGAGGGGTTAGCTTGTCTCATTTCTACCATTCATTGCCAACATAATATTTCAAGCTGCAGCAATCCTGTTGGGATCTTCCTTTCCACCAATAGGGTATGCACAAGAAATGACAATGTTGTCCATTCAGAAAGGAGTACCAGAGTGAGTATGATGAAAGAAGGTAATAGTTAGGGTCAGTGACTTTGAGGGCCTACCAGCTACACTCTTAGGGCTGTTTGGTGTCTTATCAAATGACTATTTCAAAAACATAGGAGGGCCATTATGTCCCTTGCACTCTTGGAGCAGGCCCTTGTATCTGGATCCAAAGTGATTTAGAAAGGAACAGAGGCTCTGTATTGCCTAGCTTTAATAAGATCAGAGGAATTGAGAGCATCTTTGGGAAAACTCTGCAGGCATTAGGGAGCTATAGATGCCTCAGGGTTGGGTGGCAATTGTGATGGAAATTTTTGAGATAGCAATTTTGGGCTTATCTGCAATTCTGCCTAAATGTCTTACTGGAGCTGGTCCTGAATTCTGTAGTATGCTGTCAGTTAGAACACATTTTTGAATTAGACTAAACTAACATCTCAATAATTCACCTTTCCAGTTAGAGCCCTTTCTTAAAAACGGGGATTCCTAACCCTTCCTACTGACTGTGGCCTGATCCTAAAGTGGAAAGATATATATACGAAGTTCCAATCATTTTGACATGTGTAAGGGGTTAAGTTATTCTTGAACAGTTTATCGCTCATCAATTGTAATTAAATATGTTTATATTAAATTATGTGCTGTAATTAATGTAAAATCTTTTCGCCTGTGCTGTTATTAGAACCAGATGCTGAAGTATCAACAATATTTCAACATGACTGTGCTGCCTTGCCAGCTGTCTGACTGTAATTACTTTAATCTCAGCTTGTTATCTAATTATCACCTTTGTAAAGGGAAAAGTACTCTCTAATGCGTACTGATTGTTTCAGATGATGATGAAGAGCTGAAACAGCTGTCAGATATCTTAGCCCTGCTTATCTACATTAGAAAACTTATTGGGAAGCCTACATTGCTTTAAACCTTCCTGACAGGAAGTGGGGAAGCAAAGGGGTTTTTCGCCTTGTTTACCCTGGAAATGTGATGCTGGTAATCAGTGGAGACGATAGAAATAGATGAAACAAGGTAAACAATTCCCGTTCCTAGGGAAAAAAAACCAAGGCAATGATATGGCACAAAGCATGAATCATGTATGAATTTGGTCGTGAACTGTATATTTGTCTGTTTAAAACTTGTGTTTTCATTGTACTGCTGGAAAATTGGTCTTCATTTAGTTACATGGGTTGTGCCAAACCGTGGTGGCAAAGTTTGGGTAGTAAATGAGTTTTATATAACACAATATAGCAGCCTTCCAGTATCTGAAGGGGGCCTACAAAGATGCTGGAGTGGGATGCTTCGAGGAACTGTAGTGATAGGACAAGGGGTAATGGGTTTAAATTTAAACAGGGGAAGTTCAGGTTAGATATAAGGAAGAAGTTCTTTACTGTGAGAGTGGTGAGGCACTGGAACAGGTTGTCCAGAGAAGTGGTAAATGCGCCATCCCTGGCAGTGTTCAAGGCCAGGTTGGACAGAGCCTTGGGTGACATCGTCTAGTGTGAGGTGTCCCTGCCCATGGCAGGGGTGTTGGAACTAAATGACCTTAAGGTACTTTCTAACCCAAACTATTCTATATAGATAACCCCTTCTTGGAGAATCTTGAGTGCTTAAAGAGTTGAAGAAATTACACCAAGCTGTGTATGATTTGCAGTTTTCTTTGGAGGCCTAATCCTGGAGTAGTTTTAGAGAGCACTTAAATATTGTGTAGCTTTTAAGGGCAAGACACATCCTCTGCATCTAAATAAAACTCCGGGGGGGGGGGGGGGGGGGGGGGGA
>JANRGW010016387.1:39976-73731 GCA_024733675.1 Psilopsiagon aymara | reverse complement strand
GGCCCGGCGGGGAGCGGGACCGGGACCAGGGCGCGGCCCGTCCCGGCCCGTCTCGACGCTTGGGCCCCACGCCGGCCTCTGGGCTGCCGCTCCCTAAGCCCCCTTTTGCCAGGCGAGGCCCGGCCCGGTTTGCGAGGGTGCGGGCCCCGGCGTGATGTACTCCCGTCCTCACCCCAGCGCCCGCCGGGGGTTTGCGGGCCGGTGCCGTCGGCGCTGCTCCGGCGCTGCCCAGTCCGCGGCCATGTTAAAAGTAACGGTGTTTTTTCCAGTAGGTGGCAGTAAAATAAAGCGGCCGTTTTGGAAGCGAGCAGCATCCTGTTCCCTGCGGCGCCCGGCCGGGACGGCCCTTGGGCGCGCAGGGACGCCCCAGCGGAACGCGCCAAGAGTCGCGCTACAGCAGCGCTACACGGCTGCTCCAGCAAAATGGAGCCATGAGGGAAAACTGGGGCCGGGGTGGAGTGGGGCATTTGACTGCAGTTGCGGCGGTGGCCACCGCAGCCGTGAGTCAGGATTACACCAAAATGGGCAGCGTGACCAGCAGCGTGGCCGGCAGGTCGAGGGAGGTGATTCTGCCCCTCTTCTCCGCTCTCACGAGACCCCGCCTGCCGCGCTGCGTCCAGCTCTGGGGCCTGCAACACAAGGGGGATGCGGACCTCTGGGTGCTAGTCCAGAGGGGGCCGTAAAGATGCTCTGGGGCACCTCTGCTATGGAGACAGGCTTCGAGCGCTGGGATTGTTCAGATTGGAGAATAGAAGGCTCTGGGACACCTTAGAGCAGCTCCTGGTGCCTACACCAGCCGACAAGAAACCTAGAGAGGGTCTTCCTACGAGGGCATGTAGGGTCAGGACAAGGGGGGAATGGCTTTAAACTGACAGAGGGGAGATTTAGATTAGGTATCAGCTGTGACTGCCCCATCACTGGCAGTGTTCAAGGCCAGGTTGGATGGGGCTTGGAGCAGTCTGGTCTAGTGGAAGGTGTCTCTGCCTGTGGCAGTGGATTGGAACTGGGTGAGCTTTAAGGTCCCTTCAACCCAAACCACTCTATGATTCTGTTACTACCTTTCACTCCACACCAGATGAGCAATGACAAGGCATATCCAGTTCCTGAGGCTTTGCAGAGTTGCTGGCTGGATAGCAGTTCTTTGTGTATTGCTTAACTGTGCCTCCTTTTGGAGTGAGAATGGTTAGGGTTACTGGTTAAACAGAGAGGAAAAAAGAGCTCTTTGTCTCCATAGCAGGAAGAAGCAGTTCCACAGCCAACTGTAAAGGAAAAACTCCTCAGCAAGCCCTGTCACTAGGCAGGTTTGGCAAAGGAAGGTTTCAGTGAAACAATGGAGTAAATAACATGGGGAGTGTTAGCTAGGTTTCCTGAAGACTGGAGTGGTTGTGAACACATAGTGGTGTGTATAAAAACTGGTTACATACAAACTTTCTTCTGGGAATACAGTTTGAAAGAACCGGAGGTGCCAGAGGAGAATCGTGGAGATAAACATTTATGTTTTGAAAATTATTCTTGCCTAGATGGCAAAGTTTCCCAGAGCTGCGAGCCTGGGGGTTGTTTCCTCACATGCATCTCTTGTCAAGCGGCAGGCGAAGGCTCTCCTCACGTCTATTTCAATATTCCACTGTCTAGGGGAAAGATAGAAAATGTGCCTCAGACAACCAGGTGGGATTAGGGAGCATCAGGATATTTATATGGCAGTGATGAAAGTAACTTCTTTCTTCCACTAAGGTCCATCACGCTGCAGAGGCAGCTCTGCTGGTATTTGGCCCGAAGTGGAAAACCGACATAAAAGATGAATGAACCGAGCCTGCAATATTTTTGAAAAATATCTGTAATTGGGTGAGCATTGATTTTGCTGTCTACTGATGTAGACTTCTCTTTAGATCCTAGCAAGTGGTGACATTGCAGCCTTACGATGCACTCCAAATTGGAGCAGTTGTTACAGTGAAAACATTTATGCTGACTGACTGGTGGGCAGGGAAGTGTGACAGGAAAAGGGTTACCCATTGATTACCCAGGTGAAGCCCGTGAATTGTTGCTACATTTCTTATGAAAGATTAGCAAATAAAACAAATCAGGCGGCAGTCGTGGAAGTGAACTCTGATGCTTTGGGGCTTTTTATAATGAAATCCTGTGCCAGTTATGATGTTATCAAAGAACTTTTTTATTGCTCAGAGACAGAATTCCCGCTTTGTTTCAAACCACACACAAAAATGTTACAAATGCTGTAGTAATGTCATCCTCTGCACTGTACTTAATCTTTCAGCACTAAAAGTTCTTTAAAACTCCTCTGAAGCTAGAGTGAATTCAAACTAGAGTTGCAATAAGCAGTAGTTTTACCATAGTGATTAAGTAACATTACTCATTTATTAATTATTTGTCATTATAATTAATAGAAGATGCCCTGGATCAATTTGCTTCTGCTATCATAGTAGTTCATTAATATCCATGACATGGTATGCTAGAATATTTGCTTATTACTCAATACAAACCAGCAAGGTGAATTTTTTTTAATATAGTTAGCATGTCAAATACCAAATCTTGCAAACTCATATCCTCCTGGAGCTTTATCTTCTCAAAATATTTGTTGTGGTATGGTCATTTGCAGTCTTCTACCGAAACCTACTTAGGTTTTTACCAGTATTTATTTACAGTTTCTGAACACAGACACCAAACAGACTACAAGTTCAGTTCATACTGTGTACCCTTTGTGTGAATTCAGCCTTGTAAAAAGAAACCTCTTCTGTACAATGATGAAACAGAAACGTGGAGTGTTCCCATGGCTGTTCAGAGTACATCATATCATCTACAGTTTGCTATTTAATTTTATGCAGACTCCAACTCCAAAAGAGATTTCTTTCCAAGTCTGAGCAGATCCAGAGCTGGATTACTGTGCAGAGAACTAAGCAATATGAGTTCCAGTTACTGTTAATTTTTCAGCTGCTAGTGGGAAGATGGGCCCCGTTAGAAGTGAGCTCATTATGAGAGGCTTACTAACACGATAAAGTCAGTACTCTATTTGCACAGAGTGATACCTCTAATTGCTCAGGCCTTCTTATGGTTTGTGTCTGCTTGAGTTAGATTTCTTTTGTGTAGATAAAAAGACTTCTGTAAGAAATCACCTTGGTGTTACAGCACTGTCAGTCTGGAGGGCATCTCCAATGAGATTAATGATGTCTGCCTTAATATAAGAAAACTTTGCATAAATGAGATTATGGTTTCTGCTGAAACCTGCCAACTCTTATTCATTTGCAGTAAATATTATCTTTAATTAAAAGTTTTAAGGTATCATGTTCCTGAACTAATGAGATCTACAGTGATTTCCCTTAGGAATTAATTTACCTTCTTAATTCTTATTCATTTTGGTGGTATGACTATTTAAATCTGATTCAGACTTCAGAGCTTTGTTGAACATACTCATCTAGCACAAAAGGTCATTTTGCCATATTGACGTTTTGTTGGTATTTATAATTCTCTGTTCTCCCTTGATTCTAAAGATAAGTCTTTAGGTTTCTGCCCCAAACATTTTCTACTAATGCTTCTGTTCATCTTAACTCTTTATGCTGAGGGGCTCTTTTCCTCAGCTATTTCACTATCGCTTATGCTTTCTGTTAAATCCAGAGTACAAATCAATTACAGTAACGCTGAAGAAAAGATCCTGATTTAGAATACACAGCTTGTTAAAATATACTAAAGTACATGGAAAACATTGGGTTCAATTGATGAGAAATACAGGAATATTTTTGCCCTAATATCTGGTCAGTCATTAGCTATGCTTTCTCTACAAGGATTATTTTTAACCAGTAGGGATGCTTAACACTCAGAGGTGAAAACTGCATTCCTACATATGTGTTTAAATAGGCAAAGTGCCAGACAGCAACTGGTTTGTGAGACCCCCGATTTTGTCTACCAAAGGGCAACGTTGCTAGCTAGATTTAAAAATACATAATTCTTATAACTAAATTACAGAGTTCTCTTGTTTTAAAAATAAATGCATATCAAAATTAAAATGTAACAAAAAGAAATATCTGGTTTGCATACAGAAAGCAGGCACCAAAAAAAAAAGAAAGAATCAATATTCCTTAGTTCATTACCAGGAGACTTTTCTATTGATATCTCATCTGAATCATGAGACATACTGTCAGTCTCTTCACTGGTGCTTGAAGATGCCAGGTCTGCCACTATAATGAGATGTCAGATGGTTTAAAACTGGGGTAATAAAGCCATTTACCTAATGAAATAAATGGAGCAAGACAGAAGTAAACCTGTCTCTTGGAGCTGACCAGAGGTGATTTTGTTCTTGTCTCTTCAAAAATGCATTGTCATCCTTGAGTAGACAAGCTGAACCATATTTTATGTAAGATGCAAACTGGGTAAGATTAATTCCTGCTTGTAGAGGAAGAGATTTCTGTCTTCTACTGTTACTCCAACATTTTCTATTTTCCCATCCAGGAATCTGTGATAGGAGACATTTCTGTGCTCACCCCTGAGCCTCTCTTTGGGCTCTGTATGTAATTAGGAAATACCTTTAAAATCTATTGTTCTGTCTTTGAAACTGGAAAAAAAACTAAACTAAAGAATAAAACCCAACCCAAAATGGAAAAAAAAAGAATATTAACCATAGACTAGAGTAGAAACTCATGGCTGCAGGAGATTCCTTGCACCACCAGTGGGTAAGAAACATGTTTTATGGCATCAGCAGAGTGAGCACTGGCACTAGCTATATATAGAATTGTCACCGACTTATAAAAGTTGTTGATAACCTTTCATTTGTAACTTACTAGCAGACTAACTTCCTCCCATAACTCACAAATTAAAGGATTATCAATAATGTATGAACTAATACATGATGTTTGCTTGCCATTGTCAGGGCAACAAATAACATTTAGACTGCAACAGAGATCCTCATGTTGTGATTTGAAGCTTTCCATATCTGTAAGGATTCAGCAAAGTAAAATAATGAGGTTTGTGTGTGTTTTTGAGTCAGCTGAAAGAACCAGTAAAGTATATCCTGTTAGATGTGCAGAAATGTGAGAGATCCCTTTTATCAGTATTTCATTTCATTTACGTATTTAATAGCTGTTTACAAAATACCAATATGAACAACACAGGAACTGCCACACTGGATTACCTGGTAAGTCTCCATGGTGTCCAGTGTCTTATTTATGAGCTACCCGGGCTAGATGTTTTATCAGAAACTACTACAAAGTGCCCAACAGCTGTGTGTGACACAGCCTGCCCCTGGCCTGTTGAACTATCAGCGTACAAACTCCAAGACCTGGAAGATAAGCTTTTGTTTCTTTTTAAAAGCACTTGGATGTGACTCTTTAAATCATCTATAGAAGCAACAATCCATTTGAGAGTTTTTAAGCTTTTGGCTTTACATCTTGTGGCAATGAAATCCTGAGTTTAATTTTTCATCACGTGAAACAACATTACTTTTAATCTGCCCTAATTTTGTGACCTTTCCTTCTGTCTTCTTGTTTTTGTTTATTAGAGTGAAAACTGAGGCATATAAACATATATATTCTTGTCATTAAAAAAACAACAGAACCAAAATCCAGCCAAGAACGGGCCCCAGTGGGAGCATTTATTATTGATTCTAGGATTTGATCCAAAAATAATATTTGTTTAAATGGGCTCCACTGCCATCATGTGCAGTTACTATCGATTTGTAAAACTTTTGGCAGCACACGTTAAAATATTAGGAAGCAGAGGGAGTTTTGTTCTTGAGTTACTTCAGTAATTTGTAGCTATCTCATTTTGCCGTTCTCAATGGCCAAACAGCCAAAAAATACATGTGGAAGACACTGAGCTTCATCAGTCTTCTGTGGATGACTTATTTATTTCTTACATCTGGCAACTTCTCTTTTGGCACTGAAAGAGAAAAAAACCCAAAACGTACTCTAATCTCGGCATCATGGCATTTATGGTTTTTCTGATGATTGGAGCAAAGCCACTTGGCTTTAGTGCTTCTTTTGGCAGTGTATTAGGCTAACAGCAAGATGTGTGGGAGATGACTAGCTTCTCCTCAAACCTGTGCAACAAGAGAGGAGACCCTGTTCTGCCAGGCGCTGTGATGGGGGCATTTCTCTCACAACCAGGGAGAGATGGGAACAAATTGTTGGCGCTTGGAGTAAATGCAGCAAATGTGTTCCTGGGGCAAAGTCTTTATCAGGTTAATGGTGAAGATTGCCAAAATTGAGCTCAGAATTTGGCAGAATTTTTGCAACACACCCCCAGGCTACAAACCAGCTAGGTAGCAATTGCTGCTTGATTTACCCAGTGCCTGCAAGAGACGATTTCCACAGGAAACTAAGAAACACACTTTCCTGCTGCAGGTGGTTTGCACCAGGTGAAGCCAAATTTCTCCACTGTTTAGTATCTGTGACCACAGTTTGGACAGTAGTGTGTTTGTTCAAGCAATTGCACTAATTCAAAAGGTCTTGCCTGCCTTAGGCTGTTTGTCTGTAAAACTAAAAATGAATCTTGATAGTTGAGCAGCCATTTAAATTAGTCCTGTATAAACCAAGTATATTAAAAGCACAAGTTATCACAACATCAAGTTATGCAGCTCAGAATATGACTAGTTTCACATGTGAGGCAAGAATTGGCAGTTTTGTTAAGAAGAGTTTTCACTGTTCACCTAAGGAAAGAAAATCCCAGCTTTTCTTACACAATCACTTTTAAATGACGTTTGTTGCAAGACTTCCAAGAGTGTAGGAAAATGTTCAGCTCTGTTTACCCAACTATTAAGAACCACCGCAGTGCATTAAAAATAGGTCCTTTTCCTGAACTATTTTGTAAAAAAAGAGTAACAGCACTCAGGAGCTCTGATCAGCTCCGCACTGTGCATTTCCATTCACTGCCCAGCAATGTCAGGAACAAGGTTGAAGGTAATTTGAGAGTACTCAGACAATCAGTGCTCAGTCCCCAGTCAGATCTGTAAGGATCAGCAGTTACTATTTAAATTTAAAATGTATTGGCATAAATGAAGTATCCTTACTTCTGACAGTTAAGTTCTTTTACAGGTAGGCTTAAAGATGCAGTGCAATTTCCAGGGGCTTAAGCATATTTTTAGTGGAAGTGGCCTTTTGACAGTGTTGGTACAAAGCTGATTACATTCCATCTGTAATGTCAGCCCTGTGCAGAGTCTTTTGCAAAGGTGGTTTGTTATAAATTGTTGGTAAATGTCAGATAAAAGCATCGTTTTACTGCAAGCAACTAGAGGTAGATGTGTAATAACATTCACATTAATATTTTATTTAAATATATACTCAATTCTCATAGTCATCCAGCTCTACAACTTGTATGAAGACTGAAATAAGACAGCAATAATTTATAAAAGAAATGCTCCGAAATCCACTGAAAAGGTAGCAGAAAATGCATTTTGACATTTTTGCAAACGTTAGCTGTATTTATTTTCCAGTAATAATAATTAGTAAGATTTGTTTATGCCTTCCTTTCAGAACTGTGATGTGGAAATCCAGCCACTGCCTCCAGAGATGTGGAGACCTGCAGTGTCCACAGGAAGGTGCCCGTGCCCCCCCCCCCCCCAGCTCTAGAAGTTGCTGCGCTGGTGAGTGAGGGGCAGCTGACATTAGGCAGCCAATTTTGCTGACAAGGGAGGGTAAGGATCCACTTTTCCTTCCTATAAACTCCCCCAGGACTGTGCCATGTAGTAAATATTTGGAGATTACCTTTTGGGACTGTATTTTTTATTTCGAAAGATGTAGAATGTAAGGCAACAGAAAACTGAAGCAAACTGCTCTGTCTGGTTACCCTGACTTCAGTTCTGTTTAGGAAGTAAACAGGTAAATTTTGTTTACGTGCTCCTCATCTCTATGGCCTTTCTAGGCAGCACCAAGGTTCAGAGCAACAACTGCTCTGGAACGCCAGAGACATCTAGTGGGAATCAGATTTTTACTGTGACAGCTCAGCAGAGACGCCACCTTTCAAACCATAGCCTTTACATTATAGTGTGCTCAGAACTGATGCCCAAGGGCTGAAAGGCTTCTCATATCACTACTATCCTTACAACCGTGCAGCCCCAGTCTATAATCCATTTATGAAGCAGCAAAACAATAGCCAAGATATGATTTTGATTTTCACCTGAGTTTAAATCATGGCATGACCACCATTTCCAGCTCACAAGGCACTCATCTTGGGCAGGGAGCCCAGCTTGGAGTAAAGCACAGCTCAGGACTGGTGTTCGCACTGATTTCCCTCCTCCACTCTCTGGGCTGAGCTTCGGCTCCTGCTTCCTTCCAGAAAGAGTAGGCATATCATGTCACATCTCACCAAGGAGAGGCAATTCCAGAGTGACTCAGTGTCTAAGTCTTGCTCTCCAGTGTCATACAATCTGGCCCAGCCACTGCTGCTCTTTTTCCCTTGGTCTTAGCAAAGGAGGGACACAAGGAGAGGAGGGAACAGCCAGCAGAAAAGAAACTAGGCAAATGCTGTGGCAAGTCAACATCACAAAAGGTGAATATTTTAAATTCTGGAGTAATAATAATCCTTGCATTGCTTTTATTACTGCTGCAAGCTGAAGAGCCACCACAGCCCAGTGTCATATGTGGATTAAGCCCTAGGTTCAAGCTGATCTCTCCTGAAACAGGTTTCTAAAGTTCAAGGATCTCCACTAAAAATAACTTCCTTCTCGTAACTTGACAAACGGAAAACTGTAATCATCGAGAAGGTTGGTTTTGGGTTACTGATGGAAGAATGGCCTTCGGGATCATCCCGTCCTGCAAAATTTGATCTCCTGGCTGGCAGTGTTTTCTTAGATATCATTATTTTAGTAGCAAAAATCTTTCTAAAATACTGTAATAATAAAAACTAAATAAGCTTCCTTTTCAAGCAATTGTCATAATAACAAATAGTTGAGGAGATGCTAGATAACTCAAGAAATCAGAAAGGGCTTGAGAACATTTTACCTCTAAAGTTATCAAATCAAAATCAGCCTGGTTTGATTTTAATTGATGGTGGCTGTGCAGCAGGCTAAGTGAAACGAGTTTGCTAATGTAATTTCTAGAGGTAGAGGTCTTTGCTGACTTCCAGAAGTCTGAATGGCTCAAGTTACAGCATTATCTTTTTACTCCTACATACCATTCATCCAAGTCAGATTTAAGGTAGTTTGGCATTAGGAGGAACTTTGTGTTAGAGCTGATTGTACCAAAGACACCCCATCATGAGTCCTGAATGACAAAACCATGTCACTGCTGTCTCTACAGTCTGCAAAACACAGGTACAAGTCCCACGTTTTAGTTGGATAACTAACTTTCCCTTCCTTAATCAGGAATCCATTCCCTCTCACCAGGAGCACGAAGAAAAGTGGAAAAACAAACAAATAAACAAAATTCCATAGGCAAGAGTCCTAAATGCTAAATGTGAGAACATCAGAAGACCTTAGAAGCAAAGAAACTAAGTGAGTAGGATTCCTGTGGAAAGGTGTCACTCTTTTTTGGATCAGGAAAGGCATGTGTTGCCAGAAGTGCATTTTTCCAGGTTAGTGGTGATTAATTTGTATACATTGACATGAGTTTCATGTCGATGCTATGACACAGTTAATTAAATTTGTACCTGACTGACTAGGTAACATGTGCTAGTTTTTCCTCATGCAAAACGGCCCTACACATGGAACGGTGGGGTGCACACGTGTTTGGATTCAATCCATTTATAAATGTGTCCAAGTCTTGTAAAATAATTTTCAGCAATGTCTGTCAAAATTCTCCCTAGTTGTCCATAGGTGGTTACAGAGTGAAGATTATTTCTGATACTGCTGCCTTCTTCTGTATTTCATTCCTGATACTCAAATATCTCCCTACCTTTGACAGGAAAATGAATAATTTATCACAGGATGCTATCCAAATAAAAGCAAAATAGTTTACACAACTTGAATCAGAAGTGCTGCAGTCTAAAGATTTACACTTACAACCCTACAACTGGCCTTATGCAACCTTCCTTTTACTCCACAGGAGCAAACACAAGGGAACAGTGCTGATTTTTTCTGAAAGTTTAAGCTGTGGAATCAGCAATGGCAGGTTCTCAGAAAGGCAGAGCACTGCTCTGGTGCCCCTTAGAGAGGGCTCAGCTTCAGGAAGCACTGAGTCTCCCTGCAAGTGAACCTGGCAAAGGGCCACCTGCATCTCGATGATCAGTGTGTTTGAGTATGCAGGTTAGCCATATTCAGTGAGACATCCACAGTAAAATTAAAACTTACTTGCAAGACACAACATGTAGTATTGCTGAGGTCATGAGTCAGCTCCACGTGACTTCTCACCTCCAGGACACACACTTGAGCATCGCTGACTTGCTTTAGGCATCTTTAGAGATCTGTATTACATGAGCTTGCAGATTGTAACACGGACAGTGAATTTTCTGATTTGTAACAGACAGGATCTAAGTTAAAACACAATTCCTTCATCTCACACCAACAGTAACTTCATCAGCTTCAAATATGCATAACGAATGTTCAAAGTAGGAATGGAGATAGGGTGACAGAATATAGGGCCTAAAGCAGAAAAAACCTGTCTTCTTAAATGAACACAGACACTGGGCCAATAAACAAGTTACATATTTAATGAAAACCACAGAGTTCTGAGTAATTATTTATTGGTCCTTCTAATCACTAATCTGCAACTGGAACTATAAAAATCAACTTTATAATGATTTGCTCTGTGTTGCAAATTCTGTTTGGCATGTTTCAGTACATACTTCTAATCAGTTCAGATTATTTAAATGCTATTTCCATTTTCTTTCCAGGTACTGTGCACAGTTCTCCTCCAGCACGGATCTGCTAGACAAATGCAGATGTTGATTTATGAGCAATAGTAGGTACACCCTATTAATACCATGAAGTCTTACTTACTTAGACCAGTTTTTAGGATTTTTTAATATCCTGTAGTGTTGCGAATTACATAAAAGTTGTGAATTATTGTGAAACATTACAAAATGTTGTGAATTACACAAAAATTTTGCATACAATAAAAATACCAAAATTATCCAACATAATGCATGAAAAAGAGGAATTTACACTTGTACCTTACATGGAGATCAAATAGTTTTTATTTACTATGAAAGAAACACAGGAGATCAGAAAACAGAACAATGACAAATACTTACCATTTGAAAATGCTGAAATGAAATAAGGGAAACAATTTTTTTCCCACTTTTTGTTACAGACAAGGCAGTACTGAAACACAGCCACTATAATGCAGGACCAAGCCAAACTAACACTTTTCAGAAAGAAAAAGTAAATACATGTTAGAATGCAAATTTAATACATTTGCCTTTTATATCAGTGATTTAAAGAAATCAGGAAACCAAAGTACATTCCCAGAATCATCCTTCCATTTTTATTCTTTTTCTTGTCACAGATTTGAGAACAAGGAAAAATAACACCATAAAAAAGCTTTATGAATTTCTTCACTCACATGGGAAAGCTGATGCAGATCATTTCCAGTGAGGTATGTTCAGAGGTGGGGACTGAGGTTAGTCTTCTACTGATGTAATAGTTTCTCACAGCTTTGCTAGATACCTCAGAAGAAATACTACTGTATTTTATTCGATTGATCTCTGGCCTTTAGCTGAATGAAAGACAGATTTTTTTGGTAAGTATACTTGGGCTAAATCTGATAGATCCAAGACTAGTAATTCAGTATTTTAAGGTCACGCTCAAACAAAGGGAAGCTTTATAGTCTGAAAACAGTCACTGTACAGAAATGGGTATCTCATTAGTCTGGTCAACAAAGGTCTGTACCACTACACCAATAATCTGTTATTTCCCATTAAGGGTTCATAGAAAGCCTCTTGTAGAGAATATTGTAGATTAGCAAACAATTTAATGTGCTTAAAATTGCTCAGAAAAAACATATTTCTTGAAACCTGTTGAAAACTTTACCATTTTGTTTTAAAGATCAACATATTTTTTTCCAGATGGCAACAGTAGTGGAAACATTTCTTTCCCCTCAAGCCCACCATAAGTGAGGAACCATGCTAATGCTGGAGCAGCTGGATCAACCCATCAATTTAGAAAAGCCCCTCAGCAAGGAGATTGTCTACAGATGTTTGGGATTCAAAGGCTGCTACTGCAATGCACAGCGGAAGGAAGAAGAGATAACAGTGAAATCATTTGCCCTGAATCCTCCTCCAGCTGCAGCAGATGCAATGGCCCAGGGCGGTACTGCTTGCGCCCCTATTGTTGGTACGCTAGTCAATCTGAACTTTGACAGTCTTATTTTTGCATTTCTCTTTAAACTACTGCATGATTATATATATATATATTTGATTGGAAGCTATAAAATTACATCTTCTTGGGATGTCAGGTTTTTTGCATCCCAGAGGAATTCAGTACAAAAACAGAAAATTACCCTGCTCTGACAGCCTGTTCATCTACAGCGGGTAGCTCAGTGATACAAGTCACCCATCAATGAGTCTGGGAGAAGAATGGAGGATAGAACATTCATGTGTCTTCAGATGAAATACTGAGTATTAAAATCTCCTCAAAAGAGAAAAATTTAATTGTGAGAAAACAATTTAATGGTGGGATTTCTTAGTATTCATGGAGAGCTGGTACGTGATGGTCACAGTGGTCACAGTGGTTTGCTCAGGCCACTGGACTGCCCATGAGCCGTTCTTGTCGGAGAGCAATCAGCCTCTGAAACCACTTCTCTTCTGCTTCTGCCTTCTCAATAAACAGCTGATAGACAAGGGGGAAAGGAAGAAAAGCAGGAACAACTCATTAACTTTCTCTTTATTTTCTGTACTCTGTTGAAATATGTGCAGACTATTCTGGCGCCCAAAGGCAAAGCTCAGCTGCACAGGGGTGTTAAAATACAAAGTGACAGAAATACATTCATAAAGGTAGTGACTTTTAAGAATCAGAAAGCCAAGACATTCCAATTTCAATCTTCTGAAACAGCAAGTTTGTCATATTGTACAGGTCTTAATCATTAGCCACATTCACTATACAGAACTTGCACTAGTTTATTTACTGCAACTCATTTTTAACTTGCTAATACTTAAAAAAATCTCTACTGTAAGTACTCCTACTTCCAATTACAAAGGATAAGTTTAGCCATAATGATTTAAAATGATCTTAAATTTGTCATGTATTTAAAATTGTAGGATCTGGCAAGGTTGACATGTTCTGGGTCTTCCACCAGGCTTCCAACTAGAGAAACCAAATGCATTTTTTCATGAATTTTTATTGAACAGGGATTTTTATATGAACAGTACCTTAATTTCCTCTGCATTCAATTAGTGTGCTACTTCGTTATAAAATTTGTAGCTCTAAAACTATATCACTGGTGAACTTCTTTTGTAATTATTCTCTGCCAGATAGTGCAAGAAGTGTGATCCTGTTTAAGCCAATGAATGGTCTTCAGACCACAGGTTAAGCAGCACACCCAAATGGTTGTTAGCTATATGAAGTTGCTCTTTTTCAGTGGACTGTCTTGTTCTAAAGATAAAGTAAATATTGGCACACTTACATTTGGATGTGCTAAAGAATTATCATCTTGGTATTTGATGGCAGTAGGAATATTGGCAGATGGTCGTTCTTTTTCAGGAGCAGACGTATCAACAGTTCCCACTCCGACAGTTACAGGTTCATACTGCAGTTCAGTAGGTTCTGCTGACTAAAAAGAAAGAAACACATCTGAGTATTTTATCTTCAGACTCCCAAAGATGACAAAATTGTAACTGAGTGCTCAGCTTTCTTCTTATTGTAACACATGCCCACGAAAGGATCTTCATGCAAATAGCTCTCAGCTGCTCAGTGGGACACGCTTAGTCCAGACTAAGCACATGAACTGAAAAAAACCCAAACTCATTGCCTTGGTCAATGATAGCGCTTGCAGAACCTTAGCTTTGGCACTTTGGATCACTTCTGAAGAGGCTGCAGGATCTTCTTGGAGACTTTGAAAAGGCAAGAAAATGCAAATTCTTGGGGTAACAAACAGTGGTAAATCAAAAATTCAGATGGAAAACCTGAACAAAACTTTCGCCTGCATACTTTGGAAACCAAAAGCGTCCAAGTTCCCTAGAAGATCTGACAGCCAAAATGCAGGTAAAATTCTGGAACCTGGATGTCTCCTGTTAAGTTTTTGGACAGCTGACTGAAACCAATGCCAGTTTGTTTCAGGGAGTAAATATGGCCTTGATGTCTGGCTTCAGTGAAGCAGAATAATAAAAATATTGATCTCTACCTTTAATTACAATGTAAATGTCTGAGTCCTTTTGGATTTTAATTCTACTTTTCCTATAAGAAAAAAAAAAGCTTCATGGATTTATATGATTTTAAAAGAATTTTTAAAAATTGGAGTTGCTCACCATATGTAAATATACTGTTAAAACAGCCAATTTCCCTGAAATTCTTACACATTAAAATTTGCTCCTTGAGCACCACACAAAGAACACTGGAGAGCTGTTGGTGGGATTTAAGATTGTTAACACCGATGCTCTTTCATCAACGGAAACTGTTTAATAGTGCAGCTTCCACCTGACTTTGAAAGGATTGTGCACCAAGAAAGGATATTGAAAACTTACCTTTTTGACTTCTTTACTTGACCTGAATGTCTGTGGAACAAAGGAGTCACTTTCAATAGCTTCAATTTCTTTTGCTCGTTTCACTTGCTCTACCAGGGTGGCTTGGTCTACAAAGAGCAGGTGTAATGTCAGTATACATTAGTGTAAGCCTATGATAAATGCCATGTCTAAGAAGTGCCTTGAATATATTTTACAACAGTATGTAACAGAAATAAAAAAACTCAACTTGTAATGCAGCCTAAAACTTGTTACAAAGAGAAACTCCTTTAGTAAAAGCAACAGTGAGTTTGGCCATTCTTGTTCAACGTATGGATCATTCAAGATGCCAATTTAAGAATTTTCTAGAGATGTCCTTGCAGAATAACTGCTAGGTTTATGACATGAGTATTTCCTGGAGAACCTGAGGATTCAGGAACAGTGCAGACAACTCAGTGGAGTTCCATCTGTATGGAGCAGTAAAACTACTTCTGCTTGTATGGAGATGAACTTGGCTCCAGCTGTGGATGTCCGAAGAGATGTGCCATCATCTGTGTTCTCTTCATGATAAGCTAAGTGATTAGCTTGGCATTAAAAGTTCCATCATTAGATGAATTTCACAAAAAAAAGTCTTAGAATCTGGTAATAAAATATTCCTATCATAAACACTAAATATTGTGTGCTCATACGATCCTCTGGTGACAGAATTGCAGCTGTTTAACCAAATAAGCAAAATTGCTTCTGAATTTTACTGTGAGGCCTTACAGTGCATGTATATTCCACGAGATATATTTTAATCCCAGGCTGAGACTTTATTTGTCAAAGTGCATGCTGGTCCCAGTGACTTCATGGCAAAGAAGAGCAGCTCCTGCCAACCTTAGCATGAGCTACATTAAACATGTAACTGGGGTGCTGTCAGGTAGGTTTTACGAGTTCTTTCATGGCTCAAGCAGATGATCTTCTGGATAGATTAGACTGGCGCCAGATCAGACTGTCAGGAAGCTCAGAGCATTCATAATGCAAGATGCACTTTTCAAAAATCACACTAGTGACGGGTGACAGTGAAGTTTTGTGTCACAGCCATGTTGATCTAAGCTGCCAAAGGGATGGTCTGTCTTTGCTCTCTCCGGCACCTGTTGTGCAGTCTGGTGTTGCTCCTTTTACCGAAAGCTGACTAATTGAATTAGCTCCCTTATTAGGTGAAAGCTTGAACTTGTGCCACAGCCCAAGAAAACACCACATAATTCTTGAAACTTGCTGCCAGACTTCAAATGCAGCAGCAGCATCAGGCACAGGATGGTCTGGTGCAAACTCTCTTCTAGCTCAAATTCAGTTTTAAGAGGTTTTGTACTACTGGACTTGATGTCAGAGTGGGTCTACCTGCCCCAGCCAAAGTTCGGAGGCCAGCTGCCTGCTAACACTATAGCATAAACTCAGACTGGCTGTTTGGATAGCTTGAAAGGGCAGCCGTGTCCGCTCTGCACTGACAGGATACTGAGGACATGAGTTTGACTCACAGAATCACAGTCTCAAGTGACAAAGTAAAAAGGAGATTGCCAAAAAGATGAGGAAAAAGCAACACAGGATGAAACAGTGCTGGTTTTGCAGGTGATCAGATAGTTCATGGACACACAAAAAATACTGATAAACCACAAATTTAAATAAACAAGCAACTGTAATTATACATTGGTAGCACATACATATGTATGTATAAAAGATTACATTTCTCTTTCCAAAGAAATCAAAGTATACTTAAACTCAGGAAAAGTGCTTGCAGACCAAAAGAGATTGCAGAATTATTCAGAAACTCAGAAGTACCAAATTCTTTTCCTGTATACAAAATTCCAAATCCAAATTCATCTAGATACACACATGCACTGCAAAATGCTTTTCATTTTGCACAAAATGTATGTAACTTCCATCCTTTTGCAATGACTAACCACTGAAAACTCATTTCAGCCTAGTAATGACAAGTAAGTGGAGCTTCACATCAACAAATAAACTAACAGCAGCTCAGAAATACTCCTTGAACGGACCTGTGCACGCTAAATTAACAACCTCATTTTTTACCAACAGGTTGTACTGCAAACCTGTTTTATTCTCAGTCCTGGGTGGTACATTACTCTACACCCGACAAAAAGTATTTGCTTTACTGTCTGTTTCATTTTCTGCTTCTTCAGATTCACTGCTCAGTTCATCTTCCCTACCTACTTCCATGCCTAACTACAGTGACAAACAAATCCTGACTTCATTCTGCTAATTGCAGGCTTTGTTCACAATTTTGACTACTTTATCTCCATCCTACTTATGAAAACCATTTGCTTCATATGTAGTATAATGGGGCCAGTCCAAGATGGTTGAGGTGCAGAAGCAGGGAGGAGTGGATGGATTGTGCTGTGAGCAACACATGTTTGTAAAATGGATAAGGCAGACAAAATGTAAGAACAGACAGAACTTCCAAATAACAAACAAGAAGCTGCCTCAATGTGTAAAAATAATTCGGGAATATTGTTTTGTCTCTAAGGATCTGATTAATGCTCCTTGCATGCCCAGCCACACGCCCCAGGGAAGGTTTTGTGGAAGCCTCAGTGCTCGTGAGGCTTAGGGCAGGAGCTGCACTATACTGAAGTGCATAAGTAACACCTGAGGTCTGATTTTTTGGAATTCAGAAGATAAAAAAAATCACTTGCAATCAAGCTCGTGTTTAAAAGTTACGCTGCCTTGCTGCTCAAGTCTTCTCTTTTAAAAAGGATCTCGTAGGAAGAACAAATATGCTACTGCCCTGCTAGGGACAGGGAATGGTAAGGTATACCTGGTGGTCACAGTGTTAAATCCAGGTATCAAAGAAAAGCAGGTGAATGTAGATTTAAAATCAACTCCTATTTCACAAAACCTCCCCTCAGTTCGCAGCCTGCCGTAGTGTCTTAAATGAATCTTACAGAAACCTGTGGGAATGACAAATTATTAAGGGGCAAAAATCGCTAAATGTTTAGAATTACATCAGTGACATTAACTTGGGGAAAATGGACTGGAGGAAGCACAACCCATTAGTGTCTGATTTTTTTGACAAACACATTATTGGGAGATAAAACGACTTCCATATGTTGTTTGTCAGATGTCAGTAGAAAGGATATGTATTTCACAGTAAAATCAAAAATAATGGAGTCAGAAAGCTAAGAGGCTACAGACAAAAAAAAATCAATACTAACTCATTGCACAGCAAGTCTTTTTACTGTGTTATGGTGACAAATACAAACTAAACCTTGTTTAGCCCTAAAACTAGGGCTTGTTGAGGCCATTTTTTATGAAAACACAATTCCAGCAGCGCTCACAATTACCGGGCCTGTCACCAGCTCTTTCGCTGACACTCGGCTGTGGCGATACCACACAGTAGGTGGCCAGGGCAAACCTCCCTGTGGGGTGCCATGGGGTGCTGTGGGGTGCAGCCTGTGCCCAGGCCAGCACTCAACGCCTGCTGCACTCCTCCATCGTTGTTTATACTCCTTATTGTAAAAGGGATGCTACTAGGGTGATCTGATAGGAATCTAAGGATTTTTGCCCCAGTTACCACAGTCACAGAGAATTTACCTGAGAAAGCCGTCCTTCAGAAGTGATTCAATATTTTACACTTCTGATCTATATTTACATCTATTTACATCTTCCCACATCTATATAAATATACACACTCATCTTTTATAGCTCCTATTTTCATATTGAATCAGTCTATTAGTAGTAACTTGAAATGTCACTTTAAGAATAAAATGCGAGTTAATCCTTTAGACACCACCCCAAATTTCACATGCACAATAATTAGAAATACTTGAGAATCAGAGGAAAGGAAAAGTAAGTTGCCTGCAAGATGTGCGTAGAATATTTCCATTTCTCTGCTTATTTCTAAAGACAAGACTGCTGATGAAGCATGCTAAGAATTTAACAAGCATTGAAACAGGAGCATTAAATGACTGATAATATCTTGTGAATGGCCCAATAAATAAAAACATACTTGAAATATTTCTTGTCTAATCTTTAGGTGCAAATTTGTGATGCTTACTGGACTCATTGCTAAGCCTATAATCCTGACCATAGAAATGAACCCGTGCCTTTAACCAAAGAGTTTTCTTTCAAGTGGGTCTAACTTAAGAATCAAAGCAATGACATAATTAACCTAAAATATTCCTCAGAATAAATAATTCTTCATATGTTACCAATAATATTTAAAGGGATATAGCTGGTTAATTTAAACGACCCATTTAAAATATAGTGCATTTTAAGTAATATGCTTTAAAATACAGAAAAAAAGTTGCAATTGTGCTGCTCTTTTGTTTATGAGTTGAGGATTAAAAGAAGAAACCACAAATAGACAGCAGACTAAACCAACCAGGTAAAGAGGAAAATATTTTCCCCTTTGTCTCATTTTATTTAGGGTTTAGCTTAGGTTGTGCTGTATAATTTTTATACAATTGCATATATACAACTGTACGGATAGTCACAAATACATTATAGAACTGTGTTGTTTCAACAGAACTGCTGTTTTTCACTCACCCAGTACTTTTTAATTACTTCCTGCTTTTATTTTAGCTGTGCAAACTGACATGTTCAAAGAAAAATTAAGTTTTTATCCAGACAAGCTGCAGTGGGAGAGACAGAAAAACTGCATGGTGCTGAGACATACTGTCTTCCACAACGCAGTGCACGGGAATACCGCTATTAAACAAAAGGAAAGCTCTAGGAAGAGGAGGGAAAGTCCAGCGGGAGTGGCGGGATTCACTTCATTTGTGTCACTACGAGACTGTACAAAACGTGGGGCTCTGATTTTCGTGGATTTCCTCCCCATCGCTCAGATCTTTTCTCTGTGCAGGACACAATCGGTGATGCTAACGCGGGCTCCCCCCTGCCACCAGCGCACACGCTGGAGCCCGCAGGTATTTGCAGAGCGTGACCTCAAGCCCTGACACCTTTCCCCACGTCCGAGCGCCGAGGTCCAGCCATGCCTGGGCTGACCGGCAAAGATGCGGGGAAGACCTGGCTGGTGCCTCCCCCACCCTCTCCCGGGCGAGACCTCTGACACCCGCCAGCCCAGCGCAACGAACGCGCCAAGGCACGAACAGCGCTCGCACGCTCCTGTGTTAACGCCGTGAACTCCCCCCCACACCCCGAGTCCCTTCTCCTCCTGCCCGCTGGAGCCGGGGGAAGCCCTCGGGAGACGGCGGAGCGCGGGCGATGGTCGCCTCCCGCCGGCTCCCCACGGGCAGCCTGGCAGCCGTTAGAGGGAGGCACCGCCACGCACAACGCCGGCCGCAGCCCGCCTTTGTCTGGAGCGGTGGGAAAGCCGCGATGAAGAGCCCCGGAGGTGCTGCGAGCGCAGCATCCATCCCCGCATGCATCCCTGCTGGGCCGCCCGCAGCGCGGCAGCCGGAGGGGAAGTGGCGATTAGCTTCAAAACTACCTCTTCCCTCTAACAACTTTAACTCAGGATACACACGGCTTGATGCCGCTAACGTTTCCAGATCTCCTCCGCGGTGTCAAAGCGCTGTTTCAACACTTGGCCACACTATTTCCCAGCTCTTGAGGTTTCCAGAGAACGAACTTTTTCCAGGCAAAGTCACAGAAACAATAAACCATACCCCAAACAGAGCACTTCTGGCCAGAGAAAGTTTTTAGTATTGATTTGTAGTCTTCAAATTTAATTCTTAAGTACTCTGGTAGTACAACTATAATGCATTAAAATACCAAACTGTAAGTACTCTAGCACTCTCATAGTACTACAGTACTTGCAACATGCTATTTTAATACATCATAATGTATTAGATATCACAGTATTCTACACTTTATATATTTTAAAGCATTAAAATATATATTTAATGTATTAAATATACATACAATGTAGTACGTAGTATATAATATAGTACAAAATATATAACGTAGTACTTATTAGAGAAAGTATTAGAGCACTTACAATTTTCTATTTTAATAAATTTAACCTATCTTTCACAGTACTTTAAAACAAGTCTGGATACTAATAGGTTTTTCTTTAAAAAGAACAGAAATACATGGTATAAAATTGAGCAGAAAATATGATGGGAAACTTTAGCAACTGAGTTCTGGATTTAAGAACATTTAATTTAAGCAATTTAAGAACACTGGGGTTCCTGCTCTAGCCACACATTTAAACTGCATGCAGGTTACCCTCACTGTTGCACTTTTCACACACACACTAGTTCCTACGTTTGCTCACATTTTGAGGCCTTTTCTGGTATTTCTGAACATATTCTAGGAAGAAATCAAACTCGGCTAACAAAGCATTAGCAAACAGCCCTGACATGCGTAAAATTGCCGTAGGTTTTCCTTCCACTAACAGGGGCAGCAAAAGAACCCACGGAGGGGAGAAGAGTGGGCCAGCTCGGGGCTGGCAAGCTGGCTGCCCCCACCACACACCCAGAGCCACACAGCAGCACCCGCCGGGAGAGGCGGCGCAGCCGGTGCAGGGCGCACCGCATTTGTCACTGTGGCTAATATCAGAGCCTTGCCGCTCTTTTTTCTCAGCACACAAAAGCAAGATATGTAATTCAATGCTCAATTTACCCTTGTCTCGTAGGAGATTTTTCCCCGCTAATTGATAGAAATTAAGCCATTAATCAAGCCACTAGCCATCATTCAAACCAGAGAAGATGAATACAAACTTTCATCATAACCACCTTCCCCATTTTAGTGTTCATTAGCATTAATTTTTAATGCAATTATGCTATTCTTTTACGCTGAGCTCATAAATTACTGCTCTTTTGTGCTCACTGGCCTTGTAAAATCCAAGGTAATGCTCTGAGCTCTGAACTTAAAGGCAATTACTGGGTTCTTCTATCTTTTATATATCTCTATCCCAAATAACCTCTATATTGTATGTACAAACTAATGAGTGTTATATTACACATAAGTATAATACATAACAATTTGTCTATGTTAAACCTACACACATATCTATTATACAAATGCAGATGAATAAATTTCTGTATCTAGTCACACCCCACAATATAGAGGGAGCCAACTGCACATAGTTGGATATTGTACTGGATGTACAATAATGAAAAAAATCTGGTCTACTGTAGGCTACAGCAGGAATAAGATGAGTGGCTGAATTTGGGCACACCGCAAGATGCACAGAACAGTAAGACTGAAACTTTGCAGTGTCCAGGCTTTTGCATTTTTGGTTTACATGTAGAAAGCAATGCTGAAAGCTGAAGATGGGTGATTGTACGTGCCCAGTGATTTTCCTTGGTTTTCCCTGCTGCATGTTATAATGTGTAGCAACATCTGCAGAGTCTTTCCAAGATGCACTATTTAACAATTCCACAGTATCACACAGTGACACACAGTACCACTGTGATGCTCGGTGTCAGTAACTTTCATGCTTTTATTCCAGTCCATATATTGATTCTCAGTAACACATCAGGGGAAATGCACAGCAGCTACAACCACCTCTGGCTGCCCTCAAACACTGTATTACCATTTAAGTGGCTAAAAATGAAATTTAGAGTAGTAAATTGTTGTTTGGTTGGTTTTAATTATTTTTCCACTTCTTTCCTGGGCTAGGCCTTTACCTCGCACATAAAATAACACCATTCACACACCAGCTAAACATCTGGCTAGCACCAATAAAATACTCTACATGTCTTTAAAATCCCATTTCATTGAGGCCTTAGCCAGCACAAACAAGACAATTCTCAGTTAAGTCCCATGCTTATCCCACATATTCACTCTGGTCTCTCAGATAAATACCCACTTGACAAGCGGTAAGTACAGA
The DNA here is from genome assembly GCA_024733675.1 of Psilopsiagon aymara. NCBI lineage: Eukaryota > Metazoa > Chordata > Aves > Psittaciformes > Psittacidae > Psilopsiagon > Psilopsiagon aymara. The sequence goes on along the minus strand of JANRGW010016387.1, from coordinate 51,407 downwards.
TGCAATGTTGGCACAGGCACCAAGATCCACACAAAACCATTTTTTAACAGAAAATAAAAGACTCCACAAAAAGGATTGTGGTTTAAGGAAATGGACACAATTTCTGTCATATCTAACCAACAGAACTGTCTCCCCAAGCTTCACAGGCTCCTTAATTCATCCCTGTTCTTTTATGAACACAGACATGCGCATCTCACCGATGTGAGATGCTCTAACTTGCTTCTTCACAATACAGGCTGCCAGCACAGCTCTGAATAGTCATGGTGCTGGCACGATCACTGCCCGAAACAGGGTGGGCAGCAAAAGACATCTAACCCAGTAAACCCATCAACATGATGCTCTCTGCACATACTTCCCCCCTCTGAGGTAGGCAGCACGGAGGTAAGGGTGTGAATATGGATGTGGCTGTCATATGTAAAATGCAGCCAGCCAAATAAATGAATGTATTTTGCAATTTAGACTCTCTCTTTTATCCCCAGTCTATCAATCTGTCTCTGACTGAGCCTGTAACACTACAAACCCTGAAACAGTTTTCAGAGACTCACTTGATGACAAAAACAACACTCAAAGCGAACCCGATGGAAACCAAAGGAAGGCTGCAAGGCATGTGGGTTCCAGAATGGGAATCCTGCCACCCAGGCTCATCACCCTGGCCCACCACATAAACATTCCTATTTTTAATCCCTTGTTTGGTATAAACTAAAAATCTGAGATACCAAAAATACACTAACCAAAGTTTTTGAGAGGTCCTGCAGAGCCCACTTGGAAAAGATTGTTTTAAATCCATATTGATGACCCTGTTAGACCATTGCTTCAGGCATCTTTTTCTCTATATACATAGATTATACATTGCCCTGGTAAAAATACTTTTGGCAAAGATTGTCTAACCCATCCTGCTACAAGATCCTGCTTAGGGCTGCTTGCATGTTTATAAAACCTGAAATGTTTTGGGTTAAAGTCTTTGGATGCTCATCTCTACCCCAGGCTTAATGTTCTGCAGAAGATTTCAGTCCAGCTGTTTATGAAGACACAGTGAAATGGTATTGATTTGCCAACTGTTGGCAAACTTGACTTCAAAACACTCAGCTGCTGCTTTTGCCCTTCTATTCAAAATTCACCTTCATTTAGTCAAATCTTAAATCCCCTGCTCCTGCTTTACCAAGATTTTTTATTTTCAGCCCCAAAAGACTGAAGATAGGTTTAATACACACAGCACTGCATGGTTTGCTATGTCTAACACATATGTACAGCTTAAAAACCCGAGACTTTAGTGTAAGTGCTGCTGCTGCTTCAGATGATAGTGAAGAAAGACAGTTTCCCTGGAGCTCTCCACAACTCCTGAAGTAGGGATGAAACCATACTAAGTAGAAGTGAAAAAGGGAACAGGTGTGTGGCACAAGCAGGAAAATACACAGCAAGAAGATCAGGGTAAAGGGATAGCTGGCAATGTTAACTGCAGTTAACATGCCCTGATGAACTGCATTTGACACAAGACCGTTCCTCCCATATCATGGGGGTAATCACAGTGTGGCCATTAACAACCCTGCTTATTTTCTGCAGGAAACACAGGAGCTGGACCAGGCTCTTGCCCCAAACAAATCACGCATGGCATCTGAGGTAAATGGGAGCAGGGTTTGGGTACAAAAAATGCAAGACTAAGCATGGTGGAGACAATGTTCTTCCTTAAAAATTCTCCAGAATTGAAACCCTGTTGTACTTCAATCTCTGCTCTCAAACCCTCAGGATTAATAATACCTCACCAAGCTGTTGTGGGGATAAATTAATGTTCATGACATGCTCAGATCCTGTAGTGATGAGTTCCTGGAATAGCCTGTGAAGAAATTCATAGTGCTGCTTTTAAGATGACGTTTGAATAGCTACAGTAGAATAAAGTACAGACCTGCATATTGAATAATGAGAATATAAAATAATTAAAGACTTTCCAAAATGAAACAGCACTGACTGAGGCAGTGACCCTGCAGAAAATTTGCAATTAAGCACTTTAAAAGTCATAATGCTTGATTCTGTCTTTTTTTAAATAAATTTCCAAGCATTTCATAGAATCATATAATAGTTAGGGTTGGAAAGGACCTTAAGATCATCTAGTTCCAACACCCCTGCCATGGGCAGGAACACCTTCCGCTAAACCATGTCACCCAAGGCTCTGTCCAACCTGGCCTTGAACACTGCTAGCAATGGAGCATTCACAACTTCCCTGGGCAACCCATTCCAGTGCCTCACCACCCTTACACTAAAGAATTTCTTTCTCATATCCAATCTAAACTTCCCCTGTTTAAGTTTGAACCCATTACCCCTTGTCCTATATCACTACAGTCCCTAATGAAGAGTCCATCCCCAGCACCCCTATAGGCCCCCCTCAGATACTGGAAGGCTGCTATGAGGTCTCCACGCAGAATTCCCTTCTCCAGGCTGAACAGCCCCAACTTTCTCAGCCTGTCTTCATACAGGAGGTGCTCCAGTCCACTGTTTAAGTTTAAACCCATCACCCCTCGTCCTGTCACTACAGCCCCTAATGAATAATCCATCCCCAGCATCCTTATAGCCCCCCTTCAGATACTGGAAGGCTGCTATGAGGTCTCCACACAGCCTTGCAGAAGTACAGTTTTGGTGTGTGCATGCCTGAAGGTACACCTGCATTTGCACACACACAAATGTGCTTTGTTCTAGACACAGTTCAGAATAGGGCTGTAGAGATAACACATGGGCTCAAACATCTCTGCTAATGAGCACATTACTAAGCGAGACACCAAAAGGATAAAAGAGTAAGAAGGTATTCAACATTTGATTAGCCTTTCATTTTATATCTTTAAGGATATTTCTCTGCTCCAAACCTCTAATTTAGCTAATTCCATTCACTCTCATTGAGGAGGGAGCCTTCCCAGGACACAACCAACCTTTTTGTTCGTGTGCATCCTTCTTTTTACAAGGCAGACAATACTACCAAGCAAGTAGGACCTCCCATACCCCAGCCTACGTATCCCCATAGGGCACATTCCTACCAGGCACCATGCATTAGCACTGAGCCATATTTCAGTGTAATTGGAGAAGCACGGGGAGGAATGCTGGCTAACTGGGATGGGCTGGAGGCTAATCAAAGACTTAAAAAATGAAATTAAAAAAAACTTGAACAAACATCTTTCTGACAACTGTTAATGGATAAAACAATTACATTCAATTCCTTCCCTGGGGAATATGTGTACTGAAGCAATTTTCCCCACATCCCAGTACATGAAGCCCCAGAAGGCCTCTTTCCTGATGGAAAAAAGGGGTTGGTACTGGTCAGGGTGGGGTAAAGCATCCCTCCAGCTTTCTGTTGCTGTTGGCATGAGTAGATCAAGCCAGATGCTGTCCAAGAGAACCTAAAACCTAAGTGGCTGGCTGCACGGTTCCATTTTTTGTTTTCTTTTTCATCAGCATAAATCTTCAAAGGGAGGGCATTTGGTCGGTTACTTTGGCAAAGAGTTCCATCCATGGCTGGTCCCTGCCCAGTCCCCGTCCAGGAAAGCCCTGGATCTGGGCAACTCCTGCAGTTCCGAAGCTTGGGACAGGACTAAGTGCTAGACCGAGAGACAAGGCTTAGCCTGGTGCTTGTTTGTACAAGGCGCTAAGTGCATTGGTGTAACCAACTCGGCTCCTCAGGACATGCCATGCACTCTACCTGCTGTTTATTTGCCTTCTGCTGTGTATTTTTGGTTGTTTCTGTCACATTGGTTGCTTCTTCCATTTTTCACACATTTCCCACACCTCAAAAACAGCATTCAATTCATCCTCACCCTTATAAAATTTATTTTCTGTGAATATTAAATATATTTCTGTTTAAAAAGAAACCGATGATTTGGAGACAAATACATGGTGGTATTTCACTGTTGGAAGGAGCCTATGCATGATGTGGTTTTACTGTCAAAATGTAGATCTGGGAATTTTGCCATGTTAAGTTCTAGGAACGCAGCCCCAGGAACGGGCTAATACCTTAATGCTTCAATGTGAAGGAAAGAAAACATAACTCAATTAAAATACATACTTTGGGTATTTTTCTGACACTCTATATACTTGAGAAAGCTGCCATCTACCTGATCTTTCTGTTATAATTGTGTTTATCATCTTAAGTACCATTAATTTAGTCCGTATTTCACTCATCCTACATGTTTACCAAGTGTCTGGATTTTTTCTTTGACTTTAAGAACCTATCTTTTCCTGTGAATAAAAATACTTAAATAAAATGAAATGAAAGACGTACCTTTCTTACAAGTACTTTGGAGAATAGGAATATAGACTTTAAAATAATAACCAGCAAACATTTAGATGTTTGATGCTTTGAATGTATGTATTTCTTTCAAATTGAGTGTGATGACTTACACATGCATTTAGAGGAAATGTATATATTTCTGTGGCACTGTAGTCTAAATCAAAAAGATAAGGCTTTTCTGACTGCAAATAATGAATTCCTTTAAAGTCCATAGAGCCATTTCTTATTTACATTGAGCGATGTATTCAATTACTCCTCTAAGTACATATTTTAACATAAAATCAGACTACAGTTATAGCATACTTATAGATAGATTTGACTGTTCCTGCTTTTTAACTATTACATACCTTTTAATTATGAAGCATGGTCCTTATTACTAAATGGCTTAAATAGCTAAATGATCTGAAACTATACACAATTTTTAAGAAGGCCCTTTTACATATGAATTATTTTCCACTGTAATTTTCCAGAAAGCCTCGCAAACGTCAGAGAACAGCACCCACAGCAAGCATGGCACCAGTGCAGAAATCACCTGCATATGTTTCCATTATGCTGTATCATCTAGAAAGAGGATGAAAGCAGCTGTTTGCACACCCATGATCAGTACTTCAGTATAGTTCATTAACATGAGAGACTGTGGAGTTTGCACATGTTTGAGTTCAAATAACCATGATTTTTTTTTCATGGGGTACTGAGCAGGCTGAATGCTGATTCAGAGCTGCCAGGCTGGTGGGGCAGGGTGAGCCTCTCCTGCCCACAGACGCACAGCATCTCCTAAAGCCCTCCCTGGCAGATCATCCTTCTCTTATTTCAGAAGCTCTAAAATATGGACTTGGAGACCATAATCCTTCATTTATAGTTCACAAGGCAACTATTTTCAGGATCTCAGCATCTGCTAATTCTGCGCTGATTCCCAGAACAACCTGGTACCAACAGATCAAAAGCTGTGCCTTAGGTAAACCGGGGTGGCAGCACCTACACAATAGCTACAGCTCTTGAGGAGCACAAAACCAGGCAAAGATTAAAGTAAGATGCTAGAAGTTTTATCTGTCAAAGATGTATTAAATGGAAAAGATACTCTCTCCAAAAAATCCACTCAGCTTCTAAAGGCTCTCTACCTTTCACTTAGCAACAGCTTTGCTTCAAATTTTCACAACTTACAGCCCATGAAAGCATCTATACTACTTAATAATTTTCCAGCTGGTAAGCTTATTTCTTTACTGGCTTCTAATGCAATGGGAAGTACCACTCCAGTTTTGAGGTTCACAGTTTGCATCACAGACATAAACAAAACAGCTAACAGCTTTATGAAATTGTCCTTACTCCTGAAGGCCAGAAAGCAGTGTCGATGCCTACAAAATTTGTTTATATAGACCACAGTAAGTACTACAGTTATTTGTAGGTATTATTTTCTAAATAATACCTCAAAATTCTTCAAGTATGTTTAATTAATTACTTGACAAAGAGTTTTGAACTGAAATTGTAACTACTGTGCACTTGTCTTGAGAAAAATGAAAGAAAATGTATGCATCCTTTTACACACCTGTAAGCTTGTTATCTCACAGATGCACATTTATGTTTCACAGTTCCCTTTTTAAGTATAAACCCAAGAAAGCACAACCATATGCTTGGAGAATGAAAAAATTAGTGGAATATTTCAGGAAACTGAAGAATAGGCTCTGCTCTCTTCTGCTTTGGTTCATGTGTTTCTCCCCAGCTGAGAGCTGTGACGTAGCCCGATTTCTTTATTTCTTATTTGCTTCAAAATCAATGGAGCATCATTCCAGTTCTGAGGTCCTTGGTTTGCATCACAGAAACAAACAATACAACTAACAGCTTTAGGAAATAGTCATTACTGCTAGAAGCCAGAAAGCAGAGTCTTTACCTAAGAACCCCATTTATGTAAACCACTGTAAACCACACCAAGACTTGCTATAGGAGAGCACGCCACAAGTTAGCTGAGTCTCTGCTGTCACCACCAGTGCTGTCTCCCACATCTCTGACTTAATAAACCAGGAGACAAGAGACCTCAAAATGTGATATTTTGCATCTAGAGCTGCTGTGGAAACTGAAGTCAACTACAAACACACGTTATGAAACCGTTTCTGGTGGTGATGGTGTAATAGTTTTTGACTGAATTGATTGCTCCCGGACAATATGCGAATCAGCCTTGCAAATGCATCAACTCGGCAATGAGGAGCTATTAACTCTATTGATTTCCTGATTTCAATTGATAGCTAACAGGCCAAAGCTACACATCAATATTTGCGTAACTAATACCCAAGAGCTAACAATTATGACAAATGAAAACCTCAATAGACCAAACAGTGAAAATTAATGGAAATTTAAAGACCAAACTTCAGGATTTAAGTGAAATATTTAAGCAATGAATAAATATGCTTCATATTTCTGAAGAACTGTGGGGTTTATATGGGGGAAATAAGTAAATATATAGAAAATCTCAGAATACTCCGTTCTTGGTACTTAAACCATGGAATTCAGCAATACTGAACAGCAAACCCAAGATTTCAGCTCCTAAAAATAGACCATTTCAAAATCAGTCACTGAAAATCAAGTAGTTTTGAATAATTTGCTAAATCAGACAAAATACAAGCATAGTAAAATGGTTGTATCATGTCTGTAACAACTCCAGATTGCACATTTCTGTATATAGATATTATCATGACTGGAAAAACAACATTTTGCAAAATGTTTGCAAAACCCACCCTGGTTTTGGAGTTTTAGTGTTTATTTCTTTTTTGTTGGGGTTTTTTTTTTTTTTTTTGGTTGTTGTTGGGTGTTGGTTTTTTTTTTTTAAAGAGAGTTTGAATATCAAAAAAGAAGCAGAAAATTACAGCTTCCTCCTAGGCAGGATGGTTTTTTTTCTTTAATAGACAAAATGAACCCTTGAAGTAGAGGAGATGATGATTACATCTGCCATGTGTGTGGTGCCTGCACATTCAGCCACCCTCCTTCAGAGAGCTTTTCACCTGTAATCAAACTGGAAGACTTCTCTCCCTCTTTCTAGTTTCTTTGGACAAAATAAACACAGTTCCATCAAATGCTGTCCACAACCCATATCTTCTGGATCTCTCAATGTTCTCTTCACGCTCTGTCTTTGCTGCCCGGGATTACTCACAGGGCTTCCAAGAGGACTGATAGTAACACGTTTCTACTTCCCACGAGGAGTACTCATCCCTTTATGCTGCCTGCTCATTTCATACACCACTCTTTATTTTCCCTTTCAGAAGCAGCTTTTCAATACATAGCTATAAATTTTTTTTCAAATGACTTAAGTCAGATAACTAATTACATGATTGCTTTACAATCCCATTACCTTAACTGATGCTTGTCTCAGACTTTCCTTTAGTACAAATAAATGCCATAAAGATGTCAGTAAAATACACAATAGTAATGAAATACAGAAGCCATTTTTGGTTTTCATCTCTCTTAAATGATGAAAACAATTTAAAGACTTTCAATTTATAAAATAACCAACCCCCAAACCAACAAACAAACAAAAAAAATTAATCAGGAATTGCCCTGTGAGAGAGATTGTAAGTTTACCTGGATTTTCACTTTTAGACTAGAAGTTAAAATCTGAATATATGATGGTCTTCTGCAATTGGCTTATACGACTGTGTCCCACTTCAAACACCTTTTTAAAGACAGCAATGAAACAGAACTGAGGTGGCAGTTTTTCATCTAAAATATGTCTTTGAAAGGATTTAAAATCTTTTTTTTTTTTTTTTATCATGATGCTGATAAAATGCACTGTCTCATACTACATACCCAGAAAGGGAAAATAACTTCCTGTTTGCTAGTTGAAGTTGTTGCTTTGAACCAGAACTACCTACTTATGGAGGGAGAACCTGCTTAGTGCTTTACTTGGATATCTTGGATATTTTTACACATATGAAAGTAAAATCTTAATTATACCTGCTATATTTCCTAGAATAAAATGACTCAAATATCAGCTTCAAAACTCTTCTAATACTTATATACATTTTATTGATGCTGTATCTCTCCTTAAAGGAGCTTACGTATTAATGTGCTTCATTCCAAGAAAAAATTTACCTGTTTTTTTTTCCCTAATTTAATTTCATAAAAAGTGTAGGAAAAAAGACAAATGTTGGTTTGTATTTTCGTATAGAGGCAAAGCAAGACACTTCCACAGCTGATATAAGGGAAGTTATTATTTTTAATCTACTTTTCATTCAATTTCCATACAATTTCCCTGTAACCATGTGAGGGCTTTGTGCATTGCTTCTCTGTTCATGGATTTTCAGTTAATGCGTTAAATAAAGCCAAATTTTAGACTATTCATATGCAAACAGAAGGATTAAAATAAAGCATTCTTCTTCCCAGGTGAAGTATGCATGTTCGTAACACTGAACAAGAGTGGCAAGATTTCAGGCTGCCCTCATTCCCTCCATGAAGTACAGCTGGCTCAAAGCAAATACAGGCAAGATCAACATGCAGTGCTGGCGTACACTAAAACATACTACATTTATGATAATAAAATCACGGTTTCTTGCCATTTCTGTAATCACCAAGGATAAGCTTATTAAATCGAGCGAAAGATTTGCAGGTTGAACATCTTGCTGATCATCAGATTACTTCATATTAACTTAAAGAAATATAATAAAAGGAATTTTTAATACTTTTTTAAGTTTTCCTCAAAAACTTAGTTCTGCAGAGCGCAAGCATGCATTAAAAATATATCTGGAAAAGTCCATCTTCTGCATGCATGAATCAAGCACTCAGGAAGCCTTTACAGTCAAAGGCTATTTCATATCAAGACAACCCTATTTTTTGCTCATGAAATTTCCATTCTGGCTCACGTTTTTTACACAAACTCAGATAGCAAGTGTGTAAAAGGCATCCAAGACATTTTGAGGACAGATTGGCCATCTCACAAAAGAACTCATGGCAGTACATAATGTTTCCTAGCGGGAGATGCCGGGACCATCCCTGATCAATAGGGCCCTGTATTAGCACACTTCTCATTTTTACAACACCTAAAGCGGAAACCAGCATTTAATGGCTTGTGTAGGTTTCCTGACAAATGGCCACTCCATCTATTGTACTTGCTTTATTCCCTTTAGAACTTCATCTTCAAAACCATATTTTACACAGACAACCTGCAGCCGGAAATCCAGTCAACAAAATCTGAAGAGCACAATACAAATGGCAACCTTAGAAACGCACAAATAAACAGAGGTGCACAAGCATGGGCTTTCTCCAGCAAACATGAGATTCCTGCAACACAAAATATTTCAAGATCAGTTTTCTTCACTTATTTCCACCTCCAAGAAACCCCAGCCCTTGCAAGCATTTGATAAGCCAGTCTGGTTTCAATGGTGATTTCACTGCATTAGATTAATGCACACCACCCCTAATAATTTTTGTCTAATTAAATCATGGCAGCAATATTCCTTGTGGTTCCACATTTTGCAAACAACCAGGCTTGTTCAGCCCATCAGCAGTCAGAGATGCCACTCAAGGTGCCCTGGGTTGGACATGGCCCTTGCTTGTCCTGCTGCCCCATGGACAGAGCTTGGGGAAGCACATGGGAACCCCCACCCTGTGGACGCCTCACCTTTCCAGACTACCCGCCTCAGCAAGAATCAATTAAAAAGAACTGATTACTTTAAGAGCTAAAATAACGATAGGAAAAATCAATCTATCCCAGGTTTTATGTTTTTGTTTCCCTAAACCCCTCATTCTGTTCTTTTTATAGTTGACACTTAAAGTATTTTAAAAAAAGCCCCTACAAATACTGCTTCTCAGGGCTTTAAGGGCAGCTGGTCTAGGGTTGTGTGCTTACCTACAACTTCGGGGCTATGCTGTGAATTTAACAAAGTTTTAAGTTACACATATTTTTCAATAACTTTGCCACTGTTCCAGCCCTGCTACCAAGTGACTACTGATAAATGAATATTTTTACCCAAAACACTGTGCAACCTTTGCAAGTTAGCAACATTGAACAGCTCAAAATCCCCTTCCTTCTGTTTGTCCTTACTATGCCCCCTTGCTCTATCCCACTGGCAATGCCAATTAAGACTTCTGAGAGCTGCTCATTATATTGCCACAGCCAAATGGGATATAATTTCCCGTATCTTTAACTTACCAGATCACTTACGATTTGAAACTTTATGTCAGTTTTGGATTTAAATGCTGTCACACAACAGAGATGATGCTCTTCATGTAAAACTCAAGTATGATTTTACTGGTGGGACCTGACTGTTCTAAATGCATGAACTGAAACCTCAGCTCTGCTAGAGACATCCATAGGCAATTTCCCTCTTTGCTTATACCCTTATTCTTCCAGTGCTTCCAACTACACATTTGCTCAAGAGGAGCATGACTGCAGCAGTAGTAAGTTTCTTCTCTAACTTTTTTTCTGTACAAACTGAACAATGGTGGTATTTTCAAATACTTCTACAGCACAGTCTCCGTGCTCACTGACAAAATACCTTACAGCAACATCCTTCCCTGCCACAGCGGTGTAAATACCATCAGCTCAGTGCAGCAACCTGAATTGGACATTACAGAAGTAATTTCCATTCCTTTTAATTCAGTGCACAGAAAAAACTTACAAACTGTAATAAAAACACACATGAATAAAATCAACCCTGGTGATGACAAGAAGAATTTGACATCTGACTACATTAATGGTCCCCAGCTCAAAATCACACAAGAAAACATACTTTTTCAAAGCAAAAACATTTTCTTTTTCTTCCTTGAGAATTTTGCCAATAAAGCAACACACTGTTGCAACAAACCTTTCTTTTTGGAACTTTGTTGGTGCTATTAAAACATAAACACACTTTTTAGGTCAAGCACTCATTAAGACCAAGCTGAATGGGAGCTTCCAAATCCAAGCTATCCTTGCCACATGCACACACACAAATTGAAGTGGAAGTGTCCCTGACTGCTTCAATGCCCCTAGTTAGCTGAGCATCCCATTAACCACGGACGATGGGAAGCACATGGGGTTTCCCACCTCTGTCATGGGGGAAACTGGTAGAATTAAAAAATGGTTTGGGTTGAAGGGACCTTAAAGACCACTCAGTTCCAATCTCCCTGCCACAGGCAGGGACACCTTCCACTAGACCAGGTTGCTCCAAGCCCCATCCAGCCTGGCCTTGAACACTGCCA
>JANRGW010016387.1:0-39876 GCA_024733675.1 Psilopsiagon aymara | reverse complement strand
GCAGGGACACCTTCCACTAGACCAGGTTGCTCCAAGCCCCATCCAGCCTGGCCTTGAACACTGCCAGTGATGGGGCAGTCACAGCTTCTCTGGGCAATCTGTGCCAGTGTCTCATCACCCTCACAGGGAAGAACTTCCTCATGCCTAATCTCAATCTCCCCTCTGTCAGTTTAAAGCCATTCTCCCTTGTCCTGTCACTACATGCGTTGTAAAAAGTCCCTCTCCAGCTTCCTTACCTGCCCCCTTTAGGCACTGGAAGCTGCCCTAAGGTCTCCCCAAATCCTTCTCTTTCCCAGGCTGAACAAGCCCAGTGCTCTCATCCTGTCTCCATAGGAGAGGTGCTCCAGGCCTCTGAGCATCATCAACCTCCTCTGGACTTGCTCAAAGAGGTTCACATCCTTCTTATGTTGGGGGCCCTAGAGCTGGATGCAGCACTGCAGGGGGCGTCTCAGGAGAGTGGAGTAGACAGAGGGAGAATGCCCTCTGTCGACCTGCTGGTTCCAGAGGTGAGCTGCAGAGGAAAGGAGGGAGCACACACAGCCCTTTGGCTGTGTTAGGTGAGCCTGGAGCAGCAGCAGCACCAGTGAAACCTGGACTACGTCACACTGGACAGATCTCCAGGGACTGACCTGCAGCAGGATGGGGCTCCAGGAACAGGGACTCTCCAGGGAAGGCAGGACAGTAAAAGAAGGAGGTACAAAATGGGAAAGGGCAGAAGATTACGAGCAGGCACAAAGCAGCCTAAAATTTAAGGGACCCACTTAAAAGTGATTATTAATTACAGAAGCTTTAATAAAAAGCCTAGAATTGATTACCCAAATAGCCATTAGCTATGGGGCTCCCTTTTTGACCATCAGCTCTGTTGAGGAAGAATATGGTCACAGAGAGTGGCCAATAAAGGCACCACATTACATGCTGCAATTTTATCCCTCATGGTTTTTGTTATTATGTTGATGCTCTTCCTAATACCCCCTGCACTATGCCACTGCAACCACACAAAACTTTACATTTTTATATTATCCTTGATTTGTTTCTGCTTACTTTTAATTCTAAAATGTCAATAAAAAGATTAAACACACATTAAAAAAGATCACAGTGTGTGCCAGATGCTGAAACATCCTCCAGAGACTGGAAGCACAACACCAGGTGTTTGTGTCAGACTAATGAAGCAGCATTGGCACACAAGGGACAGAAAGGGTGGAGCTGCAGAGACTTACACTTAGCTTAAAGTCTGCCACTGTGAAGGGAAAATGGAAATATTTGGAAGTACAATTTTGATAAAACAGTAAAAAAAAAAAAGTATCTATATTAAATATATTATATATACTAAATAATTTGGGGACTTAACAGACTGAGTTCAGGTCATTGCCATAAAAATGAACTTCAATAAAATTTAGTGAACATAAACTATGACCTAAGGCAATAACTAATGAACTTAAGGGCGTCCTAATATATTTCCATAAAGCACTTTAACTTACTACAGCTACATGGCCTGATCTCATGCAATCAAACTTTTTCGTCACAGATATCTCTGTTCTGAGTATCAGGTGCATCCAGGTACAGTCTTTGAACTTTCACTAAAGGAAGTGTTAAGCAGAATAGTTGGTTTGTAATGGATAAGCCAGTGGTTAGATTCTCCACGTGAGAACTCTTGTCCAGCAAGTTACAGATGAGAAAAAAAAGAGCTTATTGTTCATGATATGTGCAGAATTTATAATTAAGGGATCTTATAAAAGCTGAGTCCTCCAGGCTTTCTTGTACGTACTAACTTTTCTTTTGTCACCCCCATCACTTAAAATCCATGCAGGCTTTACATCCTCAGCCTTCAAAGTACCTGCTTTGGCTGAGGCATGGGGATGAATTCATCCTGCTCATTAAGTGATGCAGTGTAGGAGGCAGAGGAGAGCACTCCTGGCAGCTCCCTCTGTCTATGGAGGACTTTTAGTAGGAAATTCTGATCTCAGTTTGCTGCCACAGAGAGTTCAGTAAGCCAGCACGAACTCAAAGGACAGCACTAATGGCATCACGCTGGTGCAGTACCAGGCAGCATATACACGCAGAAGACACAGTAGAAGCAAATCTTTTGATGCTTTCAGTATCTAATTAAACTGTCTTACTTGATAAAATAGCATTTTATTCACACTATTTAGTAAAAAGGGAGTTCTCCGAATTTCTTCTTCTGAATTTCTAATAATACTACTGAGTGAAGCTGGAACAGTAGAACAATCAAAAACATAGCTCTGACACTATGCAGTGTATGGGGTTGATTCAGGACAAGGACCAGACTAGTTTAATGATAACACCTTAGCCAAACCAGACTTTGAGGCACTGAAAATCTGGAGTCAAATACTACAACTCAGGGCAATCACATTCATATAATCCCCATTTCATACATTTTACGTCAATTAGTTAACCTTTACCATTTTGTTTTCTCTACCATTATTTCATGGCAAGCCCTTATTGATGCTCTCCCTTTGTATTTCTGAGATACACAGTAGAAGATGGTAAAGGAAATGTGGAGTTCTTCCCAAACTGATTGAAATGACTCCTTAGTGCATGCAAATTATCTCCCTTTTAAAAATCTTTTAAACTAGATTTGCATATCAATTTGATAGGAAATATAAAGAAAGGAGTAAGGATACTTTAAAACCACCTACTGTGTGTGTGTATATGCTTATTTAACTAAATCCATAAAATATATTGTTTTTAAAGTCCATTTAGGCTACAAAGATACATTATATCAGTTGTGCAAAGCACAATTTTCTTGCTCTGATTTAAATCCTATTAACCCATGTGTTCCAAACCTGCCCTAAAAGGCACATTCCCTACCAGGACTGCTATGAGAACACTTCAGACACAAACCCCGTCTTCTCTGGACTCCATCTTTACCTTCCTTGCTAATGCCAGGCTAAACCAGCAACAGAAGAATCCCTAAAGCAGCACATACATCTTGTTAAATCTGTGAATAACACATCAGAGATTTGTTTTATTTCTCTGTTTAAGGAACAATCGTCTACCAGCACTAAATGCTTTAACACCTCTCACTTGCATTCACTCATCCCTCCTGCCCACGTGGGCTTCATTTGCAAGCCAATTCAAAATGATATTTTCCAAGCATGTGCCACACGACTTGTTCATATAAATGGAACAAATTAAACTGTCTCCACACATATCCTATCACATTTGTAGCCCTGATTTCTCTCCTTAACACGTGGCCAAGACACAGTATTATCTGCCTGCAGAGGTTGACCTCAGGATATTAGATTCTGCCACATAGCTCTCTTGTACTAAACCGAGGGGAAACACTTAATCACCTCTGCCTTTTCAGGAAAAAATCAACTCTAAATTTGCCATGATGAAAAATCAATAAACCAGTAATTGCTTGGCTTATCATTGCATGGAGGAACAAATTGGGAAGCGAAGCTTAGCGTCCACACAGATTTCACTGAAACACACAGAGTTTCAGGATCACTAAGCCAGAAAAGGAAAAGGTCTCAGAGTGATAATTAAATCTACTCATGCTGATTTTCTGCCAAATTTATTTCCCCAGAGTATATAAAAATGTTTCACTGCTTACTGGGTAGGCATAACTAATCAATTCAACACTGGGCCAACACACGCGAGAAACAGAAAATGCAAATTCCAGGATAAAGGCATCAGGACAATACCCGCCCTAGCGCAAGGCCCACCGTCACATCGATTTAGCTATTGATTGATTGCAACAGAACAAACCATATTTAGTTGCATTCTGGAAAACTTCTTTGCCTTGTTATCTGATGTAAACCATTCTCTATGTGCACTTGCACTGTGGGCAGCACGCTGCTGTGAACGCTGTGGCCGGGCAGCGGCATCCCCACTGCCTCCTCCCCAGACAACAGCAGAAAATGTGCTTCATCACAAGATGCATTTTATATTGAAAACTTAGAAATATTATTATACGTGGTATACTAAGAGAAACGATCAAAAAAATCTTACGGTAATGCAGCCTAACATGTTAGAATTTCTCTCTCATGGAGCATTGCGTGCTTTATTTTGACTACTGCTATTACCCTTTTCAGTTACTTTGAATCCAGCTCGCAAGGCCCGGAGTGAAAATCAAGTTTGGCAGTAAAATCCCCTTAAGATTTTGATGTTATTTCTCACGCAGTCCCAAATGAAAACATGTAAACAAAGTAAAAAAAGCCCAACATTGAAAATACTCTTGTAAAAGTAGCGTACTTTCTTGTTAATAGGCCTAATTTCATGCAGCAAATTAGCATAGTTCCAATGGAAGTGCAAATGTAATGAAACTGAAAAATTCAAATGAGATGGAGGGAGCCTTTTTCTTTCTTTCTTTGCCTTTTTGTCACCAAAAAAAAAAAAAATCATTTTGCCATGTGTCCTTCAACTGGCTATAGGGACTATGGTAATTAAAACACTTAAAACAGCACAAGCCCCCAGTCTCTAATCTGGAGCTCAGGTCAGCTGTCTGTAGCTTCTAATTTGTCCTCGATTTGTATTCATGACAGGAAAATGCTGCATATTTAGCAGCAAACCAGCAGGAGGGGGCATTGCTGGGCTTGGAGGTCAAATAATTTGATTTCCAAGCAGATTACATGTAACATCCAACATCTAATCTCACATCTGATTTGGCAATAAAATTACAATAGAAGTATTGTTAAGACACACTTGCTATAGGGTGGGGGTGAATAACCAGTTTTCATGGGGTGAGGAAAACTTGGTTTATTGGCACAGTCAGTTTTGCTCCAAGCAGAAAGGAACTCAGCTTTTCCTGAGTAAAGGTTACAGTGGTGTCACAGGTGCTTGCCGCCTACACAGGCTGACAGCCCAGAAATTTCCTCTTAGAGAGTTATACTTCAAGCCACAAAATAGTGGATATTGGAGAAATATATATTTTTTTTTAATTTCAAAATTTAGAATTAAAAACCCCCAAATTAATGACCTTTGAAAATGGTTTACAACAGTTTAGTGATGAACCTGTGGAAATTTTAGCACTCTTGTTTGAAAACAGACAGAATAAGGTTCATTAGTCGACAGCTACAAAAACACAGAGCAACTTTTATAACTAGGCACTCCTTACAAGACTTACTAAAACTACATTGCTAACATTTCAACCAGAAGCGCTTGGTGGAGTAAGCAGGGAATTACTATTAACAATTACACACATAATAAAATAGCTGCATTAATTAAAAAGAAATAAAATTAAACAATTAAACTTTTACACTCTTTTCCCCTCAGTTATGCAACAGGAACTAATCCAGTGAAAATTTCATGATCAAAAATATACATTTTTCTCTATATAACCAAAAATAGAAACCAAAAACTAAATCAATCTAAAGGGCATAAATAATCACAACAGGTTTTATACAGAGCATGGGAAAGCTGGAAATAGAAGAAAATAGTAGTGCATCTTTGCCCATCTGAGTGACACCTCCAAGCAGCTATAGGTAAGCTGTGAATTACAAAATAACAAATAAAAGAGGGTTCAAACTTGGCTACAAAAGCTGTATGAAGAAGTGAGAACTAAGACAAACTTGCAAATGCTCTTTTTGCAAGGAAAAGATGCCAGTGGTACCCGGCAGATCAAAGCTGCATGGCTGAGAGGAACACACTGTAGTGCACATACCACAATGAATGCAAGAAGGATGTCTCACTTGTAAATACAATAGGGGACATAAAACTACAAAAACATGATGTTTTCCATTGTGCAGTTTCTCTGGACATTTTGCATGGACTTGGCCTCTCAAACACTTGATACACAATGTAATAAGACTATTTTCCAGTGAAAATAAAACATTTTGTTCTTAATTGGTAGCTAACTCCTTAGACAAACTGATGAATTTTATTTAACAAGCTTTTCTTCAGGAAACATTTTCTATTCATTTTAGAAGAGTGTAACATCCTTACAACTTTTTTAATGACACCACAGGACAGTTTTTATGGTGCTTATTAATAAACTGAAAAGAAGTTTTCCTCCTGCTTTTGCTGTAAATTACCATTGTTCCCACTTCGCTAACCGACTCTTTTTTTAACCTTTGCCTTTCCATAGTCACCCTTTATAATCACTGCAGGCGAAGCAGTTGCTAGTATATGAGCCACTCACAATTGGATGCAATGAAAAAGACACGCATGTACTTTTCAGAACATACGCTGCAAATTTTCGGCATGGAGACCCAACCACCTCACACCAATGAGCCATCACATCCCACAGCCCCCAGCCGGGAGCCTGCCTCTACAACTTCCACAGCAGATCTCCCTTTTCAGCTGTAAACACTGCAGGTGGAAAGGCTCCTCCACATGCCCAGCCCAGCTGGCCAGCTCCAAAACCCTGTTACTGAGGTGTGGAGAGGGCATACAGGGCTAGTTTGGTCCTGTTTTCATCCAGAACCACAAGGCCCCCTTTCCCTTCCTTCCCCTTGCACACAACACTCAGCTGGGCTATCCCACTTGTCCATTTTGGTATCATCTATACCTTCTCCAAGTAGGATTAACTCTATGAATTAATTCCTCTTAGCATCCCATAGTCAGAAAATAAAACAAACTAAATGATTAGTTATATTTTTTGATTTTGATTGGAATTCATTACAGCCATGGAATCAAAGAAGGGTAATTTTTCTGAGTTACCTTTTGTAGGCAAGTCCTAAATTGTCATAGTGTAGGCATTAATGAAATACTTCCTACCACTCGGAAAACTTTAAAATATTCCTTGCAGACAGATATTACTCCACTAACTCAAAATTTTCAATATTGCCTGCAAAGCAGTGAGAGCTGAGGGCTTTAAAAACATTTTTTCTCAAAGACAGAAAAGCCACCTTGATGTGTTTTAAGATAAACTTATGATATTTTACAAAGCAGTTTTTCTAGTTTCAAGGAGACTTCACCACACAGACTCAGAGCTGAACTGGGATCTCAGGAACCCGGGGAGGATGCTTTAGTTTTCCAGTTGTCTCTATCTCTAGGTGAGTAACAGCAATTCAGCTGTGATGCTGATGGTGGCTGGGTTAGTAGGCATAAAGCAATTCTGCCAAGGGAAATTAGTCCTTTATGAAGCTGTAAAAGATACACAAAGCTTAAGTCCGCAAGCTTGTAGCTGAATTTTGAAAGATTTGGTAGAGATCCCCAGGCCAGAAACGAGGCATCTACTAAAATAGCATCCTTATCACTATTACATAAAATGCATTTCTACATATATCTTGGAAACATTACATTTCTGAATGCAACACTGAATTACATTTCTGAACACCAAATGGCAAATTTACACACCCCAGGAGAAACACAGCTCAGCACAGTGGTCATCTAATGCAACAGACTTTCATTTCAACATCAATCCCAGATCAGCCCCTGATGGACAGTTGCATGATCATTTGTCACATCTCACTGGCAATTTTTAATGCATCCTCTGTGCAGTGAGCAAACCATACAGTGCAGCAGCAAAGCTAGGTGACAGAGATAAAGATTTGCTGTCAGTTGACCCTGGCTAGCACCCACACAGGTCTTGCTCACTGTCCCTGGCACAACAGAGGACAGAACAGGTAGAGATAAATCTTAGTAAGTGAAGGAAAGGGAGAAAAAACCCCAAGTGACGCTCACCAACTCTCACCAGCAGCCTGATGCCCAGGCAGTATCAAAGTAATAGCCACCTTGGAGGACAAGTAGAATGACTACTTAGGAAGAAGTTGGGAGAAGCAAAAAAAAAAAACCTGAAGGAACTTCTATGTCAGTCCCTTTCAAGCACTATGGCAGAAAAGAGGAGCTCTTCTCATTTGTAGCTCATTTAAGTGATCAGAAAGGGAATTAAAAAGATTTCAAGTATTGTCTTGCATACAAGTCAGGAAAGAGATCACCTGAACTTTGAGCCATCTGAAGATATCACAAGACAGAGACAATTTCTGCAAGAACATAACTGCTTAGGAACAGAAAAACAGTTTGTTCGTCTACTTTCTGAGATTCTAATTCATTTACTAAGACTATATTCACCTAATGTTGCTCCACCTAATCCTTCTAGAAAGCCAGTGAAAGACTGTTCTTAGTAGATGGGCCTCGTACTAAAGAGGGCAAAACAACTGCCATCTGATCTTACAAGCGGCCCTTCACTATTAAGAAAAGAAGGAATTAACATCAGTGAGCTATTAGGTTAGGAAGAAATTCCTCCCTGTGAGAGTGGTGAGGCACTGGCACAGATTGCTCACAGAAGCTCTGGCTGCCTCATCCCTGGCAGTGTTCAAGGCCAGGTTGGACTAAGCTTTGGGCAAAATGGTCTAGTGGGAAGGTGTCTCTGCCCATGACAAGGATTTGGACTAGATAGTCTTTAAGGTCCTTTCCAATCCAAACCACTCTATGGTTCTATGCCTTTTCAGTGTCCAGGAATCTTCTTTAAGGCACAGGTGGCACTTTGGTATCTATTTCCTATGGGAAGTCATCATAAAGATACTTCTAAAATCTGTCAGATTTTATTATACTTCTATAAATCCACTCTACTTACGTTGTCACAAGACAAACTGGACGCAGTCTACTTCATTTTGCAAGTATTCTGGATCCTGTATTAGATACATCGCAGAGTGTTCAAAGAACTGCCACTCTCAGATGCATCAGGGCATCACCACCCTGAAGTGCCATCATTCCAAACTTGGGACTTTTTTTCTTTAAATATGTCCTGGATTCCTGTCCTACAGACTAAAAGACCTCTTCATACCCAATGCCCAATTATAGAGCTATGCTGAGAGTGTAATGGACTCCTGGTTTAGCTCAAGTAAACCCCAACGACTCCAAAGGCACTGAGCCACCTGCAGTGCACTGCTCGGCTTGCAGAACAAGCAGTATGAAGTTGCCCATGAACCTGTGGAAGTTGCTCTGAAGTTGTCCATGAGCCTGTGTTATCAACTTTTACTTGAGTCACCTCTGAACTGCTCCCAATTTAGCTTTAATCTGTTATGAGCCCTGCAAGCACAGGTCCCACAGCAGCAGCATTGTGAGGCTCTCCAGTGGTGACTGTCAGCTGGGGTCAACCCTCTGGAGCAGGCAATGCTTGTATTGGGAATACTCTTAGATCCATCCCATTTATATTGGATGCAGGAGCATCAATTTGTCTCTGACAATAAGTTCTTGCAGTGTACCCTGATAATATAATTAGAAAATTAACATAAGAGAAAGTATTTCCTTCAGATGTAACAACTGCCCAGTACTCTTTGAAGTGAAAAAAGGCTTAGCATCCATTTCACTGGTTTTTTAAACATCATTAAACTAAAACTTTATTAAATGAGAACACCTCCAACCTCTTTCAAACAGAGAAAGAAATGGAATTTATTGGTCCAGATTTTTCAAAGATAATTACATGGTATTTTCCATTTCTGTGAAGCACAGCAGGGGCTTTGGGGGTCCAAGATACTCAGTAAGACCAGAATATTATACCTAAAACTGCACAGGGCCAGCAGAAGCAACTTTGCCAGGAACAAAATAAGCCTGTAACTGCCAGGAACTTGGATTGAGTTGAGACCTGAATGCCAAACTGACCAGTCCTCTGAAGCTGAGCCTTATGGGTGAACAGTGGTCAGCATCAAATAACGCATTACCTCATAAAGCCAGTAACAAAGTGCTAGAAGAGAATTAAACTGAAGAACAAGAGGTTGCAATTTCATCCACTATTAAATGTGTGAATTTGGGGATTTCTGGACCTTTTTTAAAGCAGTCAGTATGTGCTAGTTGGTTTGGATTTACCTGATAATGCAAAGCAAAATTTTTTAACTATTTTCAGGGGAAAAAAAACCCATCAACCAAAACAAAAAGCAGATGAAGGGCATCAATCACAGGAATTTTTAATAAGGATTCCATAACAGTTTTTAAATGCATACTTAGCCTATTTCATTTGAAGTTCAACAGTTCAAAGGTTATTAAAGACATCTAAATCTAGATACAAACAGGGGGTGGAAAACAATGTAAAAACATATAAATCCTGTAGGATAGCAACCAACTGAATCAGACCTGCAAAGTATATTTAATTTTCTCATTCACACAAGAGGATTTAAGGAAGCTTGTTTGTATCTGAAGTGCAAATAAGCTTTAAATTGCCTTCAGAAATCACTGAGGTTGGAGTTCCAGATAAAGGAAAAAATAAGTAAGGAATAATATGAGAGAAATTTCATAGAATCACAGAATGGCTTGGGTTGGAAGGGACCTTAAAGATCATCTAGTAGCAAGCCCCTGCCATGGGCAGAGACACCTTCCACTAGAACTGATTGTAATTTGTTGGTAACAAAAGAAATAGTACCCGAAATGAGTACTTAAGAAGTGATGGCAATATGGAAGCACAAAGGATGTATTTTCCTAACACAAAATTTTTGCTGATGACCTGTTCCAAAATTAAATATGTAAAAGAGGTCCACAAAATTCAGAGCCTTCGGAGCCCTAAAGGACTGCAGCAGCTCAGGCCAAGGTATGGAATGGCAATTTGGGGAAAGAAATGCAATCAGAGATTAGCTGTTTGAGACTGCTTGGTTGTTAGGAAGGATTCCTGCAAAAGAAGGGTGTCAAAGAAGGATAAGGAGGCATTCTGTCATCAGGAAACTGGTGGGATTCTTAAACAGCAGGCAGTGTAGTGGGGGTAAAACACAGCAGATGTGAAACGAGAATCAGGCCCTGGTACCTGGATCATATACAAGAGATGAGAAGAGATGAAGACATGACAGATGCAAAATTAAAGCTCCCATCTTCACCTTTAAGTTCAACTTGGTGTGCTCAGAGAACAGGAAAAGAGATAGCAGATTCAAGGAGATTTTTCAATAGGATTAGAGAAACTGGAAGAAAGATGATGTTTCGGAAAGACTGAAGGAGATGGCACAATAAAATTGTAACATCACTACCATTCCTTTTAGGCATTCCCTTCCATTTGCTACACGCTCAAGCAACCTACTACCTCTTCCCTTTCTCATGCCTTTTCCTGTTTTGGTTCAGCCTAATGATTTTTTTTTAATTATATAACACTGGGAATAAAAAAATATCTCAATCTATCTCAATCTCTTAACTCCTTCTTAAATTCCAAGGTGTCCTGAACAGCTTTACTTCATATCACCTCCATATGACATCCTGGCCCTAATCAAGCTACAGTTGGTATCTGGCCACAACATTGATTTTCATAATAAATGAATCCATCAAAAGGCCAGCTCTGAAAAAAACATAATCTCCTTGAACATTACATCATCTTCAAACACAGACCCTATATAGTAGGTGGTTAAAATACTGAGCAAACATCTGTGCAATCCCAGGTAGGCAGACACAGGGCACAGGGCAGGGAGAATCACGAACACATTTAGACAGAGATTGTTGGGTGTGTTAAGTAACAGTTGCAACCTGAAACCTACCATTATTTAAAAGCAAATATGCTGAAGCTCACTGCAGTCACTAACATGTATTTCTGGAGTAAAACCACTTCAAGGAACTACAGACCTTCACTATATTTTTTTGTTCAATTCATTGCAAAAAAATAATGGCTGTCACAGCCAGTTAAATGATTCACTTTAACTTGCACAGCTGAGATATTTTTTCTGAGACAGGGATGTCTATCACAGCTGAAGTGAGGAACTTTGATCGTTTGCATTGGCTCCATCATGCTATTGAAAACGTCTCTTCCCATTACTCACCAACACACAAGCAAAATACATTTGGTTTAATTATCCAGGCACTATATATTAACTTTTCACCTGCTGTATTGCAAAGGAAAACAGCTCAGATCCTCCCAGCTTTCAGCTTGCACCAAATTTCAACAAGAAACAGTTTAGCTCACTTTGTGACACCAAAGATACTAAATACACAGATCAGACTAACTGCTGCGCTTAGTTTTAACCAAGCAATATTGCCAGCCCACAAACCAGTGCTACTGGCTGCTCTGTAAGGTCTTAACATATAACTTTGAGTGAAATTATTAGGTTGCTTTAATGGCAGATAAAATGTTTAGGGATTTCTTTTTAAATCTGGTTGAAATTTCTGGTGCATGTAGCAGCTCTTGTTAACCTTACAGGTCATAAGCAGAAAGCCATGGTGAACCAAAGCAGTGGCATATTGGCCACCTCTGTTTCAGATGCCCTTTCAAGAAAATCACACAGCCCCACAGGAACTTCGGTACCTTAAAAATCATGGTTTCTGACTTACTGGATTTTAGTTTGCTTCTAAATTAAAAAGAAAGGAAAAAAAAAAAAAAAGCATTACCTTCTTCCTTTCTTTTCTTTGCTGCTTCTTCACTTCTCTCTTTAGCCTTTAGTGCTTCATCCGCTTTAGCTAAAAAGAAATACAACACGTGCTACAATTAGTTAATTTATCTTGCCAAACAACATTTCCTATGGCTTAAACCCAATTTTAGATTTCTTTTTGTAGGTCCCACAATGAAGTAGATGTGCATGAAAGAACAGAATTTGGCTCTAAATATATTTTCTTTAAAGATTCAACAACAGTTAAGACCACAGCAAAAGTGATAATATGGAGTAATTTTTGCACACAATACTGGATCAATACAAATCTCTGGATTTTTTTTTTTTTTTGTGACGTAAAACTTTAAAGAGATTTTTTTCTTTTTTCTTAAACATAAATGCCCCCTCCCTACTTCTCCCCAAACCAAATCTTTATAGGTTTGGCTCAGCGCACTTAAATGCAGTGCATTTAAAAACCAGAAGATTTGCTACCATAGTGAGTAATCTGTAAGACCTCTTTTGAGGATAAAACAGAAGCCAAAGAGTATTTTCAGGGATGCAGAGTTGCAGTTAGCATTTAAAATTTAAAATAAGTGTCAAATACCTGTTACTTAGTATTAAATCAGGTAGTATATTTTTCTCTTCACTGCAATTCATAGCAGCAGTACTTTATTCATGTTATGACAGTATCCTTAAAAAAAAAAATCTTTTTTACTCTAGAAACCTCTTCCCTTATTACTTAATTATCTACTAGTTGCTCAACTGCAGGGGTTTTCAAACACTTTACTACAGATGTTAAAGAAGATTAAAAATATACAGCACAGTAACAAGGGACTATCAATATACTCTGTAAATTAATTAAATTTCTGTTCTAGCACATCATTTATTCCAAAGCATTAATGTCTCAAAGGAGCCATTCTCTTTTATTGCCATCTCACTGCCTGATGAGTGAACTAAGTGAGAATAAGTCTCTAATAGCATTATACTTGACGAAATATTAAGTTTTAAAAAGTATCACCATGTCAACAGGAAAAGAACCAAAAAGAAACAGAATCTGGAAATTCAAACAGCCTTCTTATGTAATAAAATCATCATAAACTGTGGCACAAATAGCAAATGCTTATTCAGTTTTGCAAATACTTAGTCCTACCACCTAGTGAATTAACCAATACTTTGTGAAAACAAAATTCAGTTCATGACTGGGGTGTCTTCTGTCCCTGGTTTCTTTTCACAGCCAGTAGCTACGCCTTCTTAAAATACACAAACAGTGGTGTTACAAAACGATAAAAGTAATTATGCAGACATCTGTTTCCATTTAAATGTTTTTATACATATTTAGACTACATTTAATGTAATGAAATATTAAAACTTTTCTGCCAATGAAGATCACTACAAGAATATATTAAATTAGATAATAAAAACAAACTGCTAGCAACTCTAAAGACTTTTACTTCATTTACACTTTATTCTCCTTGGTAAAAGGACAAGGATAATAGAAATTCCATTTAAATTCAATTTTGGTTATATGTGTAATTGCAGATATACCCCTTGAGTCATGTAAAATGCTCAGCTTATGTTTCTTTCAAATTATCCCGCTCAGATTCACATTCTACTCCTTACAACTGTCTTCAATATGTATTAGCAGAGCTCATTAGGGTGAAATTTAATAATGCAAACATCAGGTGGATTTCAAGAACCTCCATTATCAACACAAGATGGATTGCTCATATAGCTCTTGGGCCAACTGGGCACAATTTAGATTCAATAAACTACCATGCCTAAATTTGATTTATCTGTTCTACTATGCTACTTCGTTCTTCCTCGCCAATTTGTTGCTGCACAGGAACGATTCATTGGATAACTCAATGGTTATCCAAGGCAAAAAAATTATTAAAACACACATGAAAGATGTTTCTGGTCTGTGACTAAATTTCTGTTTTGTATTTGTTATCTCTAAATCATTAATTTCCAGCCCATGTGACTATAGTTAGAACTTCTGCTAGCTGAAAAAGAGCTCTCCTTTGTAGTCCTGGGTAATTACATGAACAATGCAGCAATTTAGGAATCATCACGAGGACAATTCTCTACACAAAATTGCTCATTAACAACAATTTAACATACCCCATAAATCTACAGAGCATTATATTTCCCAGGTTACAGGGCACTGTCCATTGCAACTAACAGAAGTCACTGAATTCATGTGTTGCTTTAAGAATTTAATGCTAAGAATTCTCTCCAAGTATTTTAAGTTTTCTGTCATTATTCACTGGCAGAGCATCACTAAAATCCGAGATTTATTTTGATCAAATCAAGTTGCAGTTAAACAACAATAAAAGATCCTGACGACTTATTTTATACACCTTCTCTATACACCCAAGGACTAGTATGCCCTCACACCATATTTTAAGAGTGTGCAAGACCACAAACAGCCCATTCTGGCCACTTACACTTAAAAGCACTTTAAAAGACCTGACATTTGGAAGAGAACCCAGTTCTCCTACAGTGCACTTCCCTTAAGCCTGAGTAGGACAGACAGCTGCTTATCACTCCACATCAAAGAAGTCACTTCAGCAAAAGTCTGGCTTTAATTGATCCGGGGAGTTGGAGTGCTGAGATTGCTCCTGAAACTGGGCTTCCTGCATGGATAAACAGCCAGCATGACAAAAGCCTGACTGCCTACAAAGCTTTCTAAATATAAAATAAATAAATGAAGAGGTGCTCAACCTTGCAGCATTTAAGAGCTCATCCAACCCTGGCTAAAATTACAATTCTATTTTTTTTTTCTCTGAAGGATGAGAAAATGACACATGGAAGACGTTTGACATGTTTTGCTACATTTAAATAGTAAGTTGTGAAATGCGGATATTTCCCAGTAGTTAGTGGACTATTAATACAAGTATAACAGGATGAAAGAACATTTTAGTAATTTCCAGGTGTCCTCTATAGACACTCTTGCACCAGCCTTGCTGGGATCAGAGGCTCATTATACTGGATGCAGCACAAAGGGAGAAGAAAGAAGTCCTATTGTTGCAGTGAGAATAAACCATGAGCAAAGAGTATGAACATACTACTCAGGCAAATAAACACAAAGCAGAAGTGGAACAATATTGCTAAGTTGCAAAAAAGGCATTAACATTTAATTAAAACTAAGCTACACTAAGTACCTTCTCTGTTACTAGAAAAACAAACTAAAACCAAAAGACCTTTCATGTTTGCATATACACTAATATCTTAAATCTGAATATCAGGATGTGTTTTGAAACTCGGACTAGCTCTTTGATCGGCTTTATTTCACCTGCTTTCCAAACCCGTTAACTACGTAACTAGAAACCCAGCCTGTGTCACAGCCCTTTCTGAAGAGGCAAAGGCAATTGCCATGGATTTGGAGAGCAGTGGAGGCTGCTGCCAGTCCAAGTGGAGAGATTCCTAATGGAAATGCAGGTTGCCTGCCAGACATGCAACTTTGGTTCCTGTTGAGAAGCAATTATTACGTACAGATCAACAACTGTGGATCAATGAACGGTAGGTAATTCCCTGGAGCCTTGACTGGAGAGATGAACTAGGTGCACTCTTTTGACTTGCTTTTAACCCATTCAGTGCAGACCTGCAATGCCAGCTGATCTTTGGCTTATGCTAAAAAGTTGGGAGAAAGAAGAGACACAAAGAGGAGAGAGATGAAAAGAAGGAGGGGAGGGGAAGGAAAGGGAAGGAAAAAAAGAGGATGATTTTGTATACTTTCCAGTTTGAGAAAGAGGGAGCGTAAGTGTTTAAATGCCTCCTTGGTATCATCTGCAAAATTCTGAAGATGGAATGAGACATCAGAAATTAAATATAAGATCAAAGAAGAGCAATTTGGGAGCTGAGGAGAAACACTGGGCCATAATACCAGCTGACACAAATCAGCACAGCTTTACCAACTTCATCTCATGAATTATCATATGCTTTGTGTTACTGATATTTTGCAGAAATATTCAGGTTTATGTTCCGACACTGAAATTCAAGCAGACTCTACTTGCTTATGTACCAAATATTCACTCACACAGAACTTCAGGCTCCTGTCCATTTTTCCCATCCCAGCTTTCTATAATCACCTAGATTTTCCTCTTTAATTCTTTCTTCTTAATTTTCTATTAATTCAGAGCCCTCTTCCCTCTGAACTGGTATTACAGAAAAAATCTACCAAGAAATACCCTCCCACTTCAGAAAAGATGAAAGTATTTTAATGAACTACAAGCACTCAATAATCTATGCCCCTCCTAAATCATATGTGTTTCCTGTTCTCCTATAACTTGATCATTTTTTACCTACAAGCAAAAACCAGGAAAGGAAGAAGAAAATGAAAAAGAAGAATAGGAAGAAAAAACCCAAACAACCCCAAAAACCAAACAATCTCATAGGTTTAAGAAAATATTTTAAGCTCAAAACATTAAAGATGTTCTTGTTCCCTTCTACTAACACAGTACAACATGTATGTGACATACATTTAACAGTTGCATTACTACTTGGTGCCTTCTCTCTTCCCAACAACCATCTCAAGGCATTATCTAATTAATGCGCTTCATTCAAAGCCTACTGAAATCTGCCACACTTCCCTCATATTTATTTAACTTCACAGTTTGCATAAATAGTCATATAAATTGTCACATTGATGATAACTGATAATGAGAAAATGAAAACACCCCATGTGCTACAGCCCTTCATCATAGTGATAGAGCATAGGAGAGTCCCAGGTGCCCAGGAAGCACTAGGGAAGCTCCAGACGAACCTGAGGTTCAATTAATTTTGTTGTCTAATTCCAAGTTCCCCTGTACCCTACATGGCTTTGAAGAAGAGACTTGCTCAGTTGACTAAGATTGAGCAGTGTCATTCCAACATATAAGGGTACAAGAAAGCCTGTCAAATATTTCTCTAATCAAAACCTCTTGGTACTATGATCAAAGAAAAAGGATGGTGACCAGTGAGCCTGACAATTTTCAAGGTGGAGTGAAAAAACCTTTTATGGACAGGAGCAAAAGTACTATTTTTACTCCTCAAAATTGAAATGATAATGCTTATACAATAAAAATGAGATGACTTATTTTAAAATGTAAAGCTTAATGGCAATGCACAAAGGAAAAACAAAATACGGATGTTTGGTGAAGCGCAAATTAATGTATTAATAATTTGAACAAGTTCCCTAATTGCAACATATGCAACTTCAATTGAACTCTTAAATCCTAACAATACCCTTGAGTTTTTTTCCATCCACTGCATCCAGTATTTTCTAAATAATTTCAGAACCACCTCTTTAAAAGAGTTCTACTGAAGCAGCTTCCAGCTGCTGCCATGCTCCAACATATGAGCTTGAATCATGGGCAGGATGCCTCAAGCCATCACAGGGTCGACTGCATCGACCTGACACAATCCATTTCCCTAAGGTAAAAAGACAAATACATTATTAAATGAATCATTAGTGTGGGAACAGTCAGTATTGCCCCAGAACTGCAATATGTGTACTTTAAATGGCAACAGGGTATTTCAAGCAGCAGACTGGATAGGATGGTAACCTTGGAAGAGTTCTATGGGTATTTTGAACTCCTGAAGTTTGCACAAACCCAGCACAGTATGGCACTGGAACATCTTGTCTCCAGTATGTGGTGCCCTGGGATGCCCACACAACCCATCACTATGAGCACACAAGAGCAACTGAACCATATGTCTGGAGCTTCCCCGATGCTTCCTGGGCACCTGGAAGTCTCCCATGCTCTGTCACTATGACAAAGGCTGCACCACGTAGCAAGCAAGCACAGCATGGGATGGATGTTGGGAATGGAGCAGATTTTCCCTTTATGTGCTTCATTCTTGAGCACAGCAAGAGAGCAAAGCAACAGTGGTTAAGGTATCAAAATGCCCTAAACGCAAGTGATAACCAAGAGAAACAGCTGTGAGTGAACTGAGAAGATGCATCATGTGCGTGTGGGAAGGGAGCAGGTAGAAGCAGACTGGTGCCTAGGCAGCCCCGTGTTTTCAGAACCAAGTATTTCAACCCCTATTTTCACAGGGTTTCACAATAGAGTTCTGTTGGAATCCCTAAAATCACTGCTCTAACAATGGTCTGTGTCTAGCTCATAGTTAAAACAGTTAAAAGTATGGTGTGGGTAAACATGCCTTCAAGTTTTTATTTTGCCTATATACTGGGAAAAAAAAATAATAAAAAAATCCCTACAGTATCTTGAAATGCAATGCTCATTACTGTACAAAAAGTATTGGTTTAACTACACTGTTAAGCTATAGCTGGTTAATTCTATGAGCAATTCATTTTCTTTGCTGGTCACTTAGCCTTGCGAATACTTTAAACTTTCTCATCAGTTCCCACGGCACTAAGGAGCCAATGGCCACCTTTACCATGAAGATGTACAAAACCATGCCTGCAAAAATCAATAGATTCTGTATTAAAACATGCTGTCTTACCGCATGACATGCTTAACAGGAAATGTTGTAACAACCTTTTTGAAGAGTACAGCATATGAAAAAAAAAAGGGCAAAAAATGCAGCAGCTTTTCCTGAGGGGAAAGAAAAACAAACACAGAAAGCAAATCATCTTCAAAAATAAATCATCTTCTAAATAGAATAAACGATATGCATCAGCCCGTCTCCACTTGAGAGCTGCTAAAACTAGTGATTTTCAATGCTTTTGTGAAGACTCAGTGTATGGATATCATCATTACTGCTACACTTAGTTCTATAAGAAACATATCTCTCAAGTCACAAAGACAAGACAAAGTCTGATAACATACGTATAATATTGTTTTCTCTTAATTATTGAGTATGAGAAAACTGGAAAGTTAACAGCAACAAAATTGAGCTTCAATTTAAAATCGCAGCAGTTTATGTATTTGGCAGTACAGCAAGATGATGATTTTCCCTAGGCTTTCACTATCAATTTCTAATCTGAAGATAACAGCAGTGTTCATCTGCATTAATATTTCTGAACATGTAAGTACAGACCTGTTCACTGCTTGTGGGTACTGCTTAAAAATGACTGGGTATAGGCCCTACAGCCTCTGCTTGCACGAACCAAGTGCCATAATGGACCTGGAGGGAGCACAGTAGCGACTCAGCACCTCTCTAAAAAGGGAAAACCCCGATGGCAGGTGGAGTGGGACAGCAACCAGCTACACCCCAGGCCACGGGTGCCCCCAGTATTGCTCCTGGAGAGTGGGACAGGCCACGCAGCCATTTGTCTTCGTTAACGAGGCTGGTGAGCAATGTGCTTGGCTTCCCAGCCAAAGTCCATTTGAAGTATTTATACTCTAAAGTAATCTGAATAACTTTTAATTCCTCAAAAGAGCCACATTGGAGAGTATTGCCAAGCAGGACATTCCTCTTGTACTTCGGACAGCTTTGTAAAAGCCATGCTTATGCTCTGTGTGAATCAGATTGGGAGCAAGATGCAATGCTGGAGTAGGATTCTCCAACACAGTGCAGCAGCTCTGTCAGTGATGGTGGGTGCTTACAGGATTGACTCCTGGGGTGGTGGATGTGCTCGGGTTTTGTGAGGCACAGAGCCACAGTGATGCTTTTACCCTGATCAGCTTTGCACTGTGCCAAGGTAAAACAATTTCAAGCAAAGAAGGTAACTGAAAGAAATCAGAAGAATATTAATTATTTCAAGGTAGAAATAGGGCAGGTGCTGGTTTTGAGGTGCAAAGGACATTTCAGGAGAAAGAAAGAGCCCCTGCAGCACAGCCCCCTCCCGCACCATTGGAGAAGTGTGGAAGGTACATGGAAGAGGCTCAGCCTCATGCTGGCATGCAATTTGATTTACCAGTATAATTAAAAAAGAGGCATGTTACAGCACTCACCAACTGCAAAGTGCAAGTTGTTCGGGGGAAAAGAAAAATTTTAAAAACCCTCCAAACAAGCAACAAACCGTAATTGTGGACTTTCCAACTCTCCAAACTTGAAAACACGGGCTATATATTTCCAAACATGTCTCAGGAAGGTGGAACACAAACTCAAAACACACATGCAGACATTACATCTAAAATGTAGCCAAGCCATATACAATGCTAATCAAAGGGACTTAACTATTTCTTTTAAACACAAACATTTTTTCACTTATAAAACATTCAGTCAGCTCACATACAGAAATACAAGCATAATCCATTATTAATTTAAAAGACCTTATTAATTTACATGCCATTCTTCTCTAGTATATTAAATTTATCAAGGCTTGTGGAAATCCTCTCTGCTGAATATTCATACACTGACATGCAAACTTAACTATTATACATCCAAAAAACTTCCAACACAAATTCGAAACAACTACTTTTTCAGCTATTTCCTAAGGCACAAACAGAGGAACAGAGTCCAAGAGCTGTTAGTTCCAAACCAGAAGTGACAACACCACATGCATTTTTATTGTACGAGATTCATGCCATTTTCCTACACTTTCATCTTTTTACTCTGTGCTAAAATAACATTTCCCCAAAATATAAATAGCACAAACATTCGAGCAGCCACTTGTCTAGTTCATCCATGGGTCAGGGTCCCCACCCCTGTTGTGATGGCTTCATTTAGCACTGTCCACTCTCATTACATGGCAGCTGACTAATACATTATGATACTCAAACACGAGAAGTTCCTGCCATTGCTGTCTGAAGTATTACACATAATTTAATTATGCCACCGGCTGTTGTTACAGGTATTGGAGATGCCCAAATGTGATGGTGGGTGCACGATCTCGCTGCTCCCTTCCCCAGCTCTGTCGGTTGAAGTTACAAATTGTCCCTAAGCACAAATCTGTATTTCCAGCTTCTCTGCTCCCCCAGGGAAGAACACCCAGAGCTGCAGTTGGCTAGGAAAAGTTATCCCATCAATTCCTCCCAGTGCAGGACCATATTACACCTTATTTTTCATCCCTCTACCAGCGCTCTTGCTCAGTTCTCTTCTCTTAGTGATTTTGAAAGTATTTCCTTACTTTGCTATAATGTCTCCCACTACAGGGCAGCTAATAGTGTCTGCTAGCACCCACGTGGGTTTTCCAGAATATAAAACATATTTTTGGTAGGAGATATGTCCAGTAACATGTGACTCACCTTAAAAAAACTCAAGCAAAACACAAATGTTTTCTTCCTCTTGTTCTAATGTTGGGTATAAGCAATGTATTTGTGGGGATAAATCATTTCATGCCAGCCAGGCAATTTTTCACTGGTTTCTTTTATTAACTGTTACTATTTTCAAAATGCAGTTTGTGGCCAGCTGCTAGATATAAAGGACATGGGGCTGTAAGGAAGAAAGGCATAAAAGAGAGAATATCCAATATCATATATACCTGCCTACCACAAAATAAAAGTTATTCTGAAGTCAAAATGGGTTAAATATTAAACAAACTTCTCCAGAGGGAGGGGAGCACGCACATCCTTGTCCAGAATATTAAAATGCTGGTCATAAACCTGTAACGAAAAAACAACCTGAAAAGGCACAAGAGGTGTTGGGAAGCAAAAGGTAAGAACTGACAGATAAAACACAGTACTGGCAAGCAGGACTAACCTCCCCAAAGACTTTCCATATCCCGGTTACTGCCTACTGTATTAAGACTGCCTTTCTCATCACTTAATGCTTATTTTCATCACTTTGCTTAAAATATTGATAATCAATTAGGGCTACGTCTGTTTTGCCACAGAATCTGTGTCACAGTCTATCAGACTGTCAGGGCCAATTCAATCCTCATTCAAAGTTAATTTTTTCTTCATAAATCTGCCTTTGGAGGAGTCATTAGGCGCAGAACATAGCCCGAGGTGCAATCACCTATTCTCTTTCATTAGTGGCAGGCAGGGAAGGTGAGGGAGATTATTAGAACTTTGGAATGATCACAAAGCAGCGTGCTGCCTGTCAGATCCCCCCAACATTTAATTCATCTCGCCAACTCGCCGGTGCGTGCTGCCAACAGT
This sequence comes from Psilopsiagon aymara, assembly GCA_024733675.1. Classification (NCBI taxonomy): domain Eukaryota; kingdom Metazoa; phylum Chordata; class Aves; order Psittaciformes; family Psittacidae; genus Psilopsiagon; species Psilopsiagon aymara. The sequence continues at coordinate 17,765 of JANRGW010016387.1, read as the reverse complement.
TTTAAATGGACATTATTCATGAACATCTGTGACATGCTGAATATTCTGAAACGGGAATGATGAAAAAGCGGTGCCCCCTCTGACTTGAAATTTAATTCTATGGTCAAAACAATTAGGAATATAACAAACTTGTTTTGTGATGTTATTTTTAGCCCTCCAAGATATTCCACTTAAAAAGCTATATAAACATAAATGTGTGCACTCTGGATGGGACAGCAAAATATGTTGTGGTATTAAACAATGATGTGCATTTCCTTTACCATGGAAATAACAAGTTGTTGGGTTAGGGGGTTTTAAGCAATTATGGAATTAGTTAGCTTCACTATCTGGTATGTTGATACGTTTCTAAAATGTAGCCAAATGAGACGACACATTGGATTTTAATACGATGCCATAGTGAATTACAGCGCACTTTACTCAAGGTGGACAGTAAGTTGCAGTGTGTGAAACAGATTTCCAAAATCAAATATATTTATTGCCGCTTCTCATATTAAAATGAGCACTCAATGGCCATTACAGCATTTACAATAAGAATGGCAGAAATGCTGGTACAAGAGACTGGCATCTACAGAAGTGAAATAAAACCCGTACAGTCTCCATGCAGCATCCCTTAATATATGCAAGGGTTTTAAGATGTAGATACTTTAAGGAAAAGTAGTTTATATCCAATGAAATAACATCAAGTAGTTCCTTGAATTTCACCATGAAAGTTAAAATTATAGTAATTTACATTTTCTTCTGTTATTACTATGAAAACAGTACTGTCATTAGCAAACTTCTCACAGCCCCCATCATTCTTCTCCCCAAACATTCTCGTTTTCCAACTGCAAAATTGAGGGCCAGATCCTTAGCAAATTCAAGATGGCACAATTCCACTGACTTCAATATAGCTCAGCAAATTTACTCCAGCTGTGAGGATCTGGCACTAAATAATAATTATTATTATAATAAAGAAGACTTAATCAGCAGATCTTGGCTGGGTACATTCATCTATTATTTAGTGCATTTATAATTTCTTTCTTTCTCACACATTCTTTCCCACCCACAGGTCTGATAAAAAATTCAACTGAAATATGTTTTAACGCTAAGGATTAATTGGCTCAAATTGCTTCCGTGGCTCTTGACTCATCGCAGTGGATGCTATTAAATACTGCAAAGATTTGCTTCCATCTCAGAAAAGGCCATACATTACCAGCTTTGACATCTTGCAATCAAATGATGTTTCACCTAAGACCCACACCACCCAAATGGCAGCTGAGCTTGGGAAATGAGCATAACTGAATACAATTCTTGTCTCACCTGATGTTTAGTCTTGGAGAGAAAGTTATTTCTTAGAATAGTAATTCCAATGGAAATGTTCAAATGGCACCTTCTACTTTCTTCTGTGGGAAAAGGGTGGGAAGAGGAAGACAGAGCTCAGGAAAGGAAAAGGATGGCCCGGAGTTAAACATTTCCCTTATCTACTGAGCAAAAAAAGGCAGTAGTGTTTAGGAGATTAAAAATAAATACCAGATATAAAAATCCACGGAGCAAATGATGATGCTTTGCTATATCCTTCAGGAATATCTTTCAGCATAACTGGAAAACTGAGAAGTGATTACTACGAAAAACTCCAACTTTGACTCAACTTTTTTAAATTGTTCTTAAACTAGTATTTTTCATAAAAGTTTTTTCCTCCCCCCTTGTACACCACGGATGAAGAAACGAAAGAACAATGGAGAGTCTTCTATGGAAACAGCTGTAATGGAGTTGCTGAGCAGGTTTCAGAAGGCATGGATTTAGTGTCAGTTATTCCTCAGTCAGCTTCAAAACTGGGTAGGACAATCCTCTATGTAGCAATAATGGCCCAAAAGGAGAGACCCAAACAATTCTGAAGCACTCATTATATTTTACACAATTTAGTTACATTTATACGAAAATGCCATCTTTTATTTAATCTGTAAAATTACATTTTCCCATTTTCTTTCTTTCCAGCCAGATTGGAGGGCATAGTTTTAGCAACTTCATGTCTTCCATGCCCCCACAGCACTATCACTCTAGTAAACGACAGTCCTTTCAATTTATGCAATCTGCATGTCTAATTGACGGTAATTTCTATCTCAGAAATAGGAAATATACTTTAATGAATGTATTATCTAACCAATATCATGTGAAATGCAAACTGCAGGATGTATCACAGTAATAGTGGCTGAGCTTTGGTAGTGTTCTTACTGCTATTTGTATTTCAACAGACAGACTGGATCCTTTAGGTCTTCTTTTGGCCATGTAGGAATCTCAGAAAAAAGGTAATTTCTACGTTGACTACAGTTATGAGGAAGGTGTAAATTACTTAAGTGACACCTGATTAACCTTAGACTGAAATTAAGACCAGTAAAAATTATAAGCAACAAAGGGGGGAAAGCCATAATAATACAAGGAAAGTATTTCAAAGAGCTCGTATGCATCCAGTATGGCTGAAAGCCACCCTTGGAAATGTCCTTGTTCAAATACCAGTCTTGGAAAGGAGGAGATCATTTTCAGAACAGATGCAGTCTAGTCCTGAGGAAGTTCACATTTTTTGGGAACAGCGTGGGAAGAATCTGAGACTCTCCAAGAAGCGTCCAACACAGTGGAGCAAACTGCTTCAGAACAAGTAAACCCTAATGCCAATGATGCAACTTTCGAGAAGTTGTGAGGACAATTTCACAGCAACAAACTGAGCCCTTGGCAGAAACAGCAGCTTTAGCATAACTACATGAAGCGCGTTGCACAGCAGGTATCATCCAAGCTCTCCAGCCGCATGAACTGTGCCCTATCAATCCTATGTCCAATTCCCCAAAGAAACACTCACTCCTGATGGAATCTGCCAGTCAATTATCTGCTGCATCTGCATGAGACATCAGCTCTATGCTGTACTAACCACATACATCTATGAGAAAATAAAACAGCTCATTTTTATAATTTCCTAAATAAATTATATTACTTTGAAAAAATACTCATTTGCTTAACACATAGTAACAAATATTTAAATTATTTCTGACAAAAAACTGGAAATGTGTATCAAATACAATTGTTGTTTTAGTCTGGATATTAAGAACGACAGTCAGCTTTTCTTTCCAGGGTTAACAGCAGAATTCAGTCTGACAGCTTGTCAGCAAACTTGAAAAATTCAGTCACAAAACTTAGATTCAAAATGAGCCCTTCTTTCATCTGCCAATTTAAAAATGTCAGGAATCACCATGTTAAGTGAAAAGCAAGTGGAGGACAACTAATCTGGCTATCAAAAGCAAGCAATAAACCATGGAGTACTTACAAATGATTACAAGGAACAACATCGAGAAAAGCCAAACCAGCCTAGAGCACCGCGTAGGGCTATGAGAATTTTCATCAGAGCTGGGTTCAGCACGACAGCTTAACCCATGACATCACCTCATGCTTTTGAACCAAATTAAAACATAGAGAAGAAAACAGTGTTAAGTGGCTCCTGTTAACAATGCTGCCAGCAAAGACCCATCTATACTACAGTGGTAAAAAGTCTTTGTAGCTTGGCAGTTTCACATCAGTTCTCACAATAGCTTTTGAAAATAAACCTTCATAATATGTGGGTTTCATTCCCCTTAGTTGGTTCTGGGCACTGGCACATGGCTACCACCTGGTGACCAATAGACTTTTCCATTAAATATAGTCTTTGGCCACTCATCTGCACTGGAAACCACCAACAAACATTGCAAGAGTTGCTGTACAGCATAGTACAAACCCCAGAAAATTGCAGAGATAATTATCCAGATTAATTTTACCGGTCTTACTGGTGCAAGATCCAGGTATCAGCTCCAGCCAGGTGGGACACATCAGAAAAAAAACAATCACAGTTGACCCCAGCTGTGGCAGCCAGGGGAGCACTCTACAGCATATAAAACTTATCTGCATAGACCCCAGGCAGGTGATAGAAACACCACCCACTAACCAGTGGGTGCTGGAAATGCTTCTGGGTACTTCTAAGATGAAAAACTGACAAACTGCACCTTCTTGGTGCCTTCCTCAACAGAACCACTTACTCTTAACAGAACAACAAATTCTGGATTTCCAATTGAACAACAAAACTACTAATATCTAAAATATAACACTTGCATATATCTCAAAGACAACAGCTAATAACATACAAATCTACAAGTTTTTCCACTGCACAAAGATCTAAACATTATGATATCTTGAAAGGTCATTTACCATCATTATTTATCATTTCTGTAGCATCTTTCCTGAAAGCACTAACAAAAGGATGTTGCTAAAGCTGGCCTAATTAAAACTGCAGTTAACAGCATTGAAACCCTAAACCTTATCAAATTTCAGAAAGAAACTTTTATAACGGAAGATGTAGTTAGAAAGGCTAATGAAGAATAAGGAAGTGCAACTTAACCGTGTCTGTTGAAAACCAGTATCAATTTCTCTCCTCACTATTTGCAGTGAAGCTCCATTTAAGGAAGAAGTAATGGTTATTAACCATGGTTTAATCCTAGTTCTTAATGTATAGTACTGTAGAAGACCATGCTTTTTTAATGCGAGGCATTGCCACACATTGCACATCATGCTGCCTGCCACTTAGGCAGCCCCACTTCCTAGCAGTTCTTGCAGCTCCTGCCCCAGTGGATCAAGACAGTGAGTGGGGAGCCTGGCTAAGCTGTCCTCTGGGAAGGCTTGACATCTGCCTGGGGTCAGCAGGAGGGCAGAGCTTTTATGAGAGATCTAAGCAATGCTTCAAGAAGCTGTCTTGTAGACCTCAATCGGTCACGTGCCCCTGATGACAGTGCTGTTCCCTGGACATCATGGGCTACTGGGAAATGATGGAGTGTCACCCTCTTGAGGCAAGAAATGCTTTGCTGGGGTGCTGAGGGACTCCCCCACATGATCAGGGTGCTGCACAAAGTATCTTCCATATCCCCAGTCTCAGCATTTCATAATTTAAAACTACCTGAAGGCGGAACTTCTCTCATCCCTGGTATTGCTACAATTACTATCACTGTCACAGACTGGAATGAAAATCTGTTCAGTGCAGGGTGGTTAAAGTGCAGAACATTCACCCCACTTCAGTAACACATTTATCTTGGATTTGTCTTGAATTCTGAGTGACTGAAGGGTGAAAATATTATCATCCATGACTGTGTGAGCTGAACATCATGACTAAAATTGCATCAGCTCAAGTGGTGGGTTTTCAAAGCACAGTGTTTTAGAGAAAAAAAACTTCCCTGTGGTCAGAAACCACTCACAGGGCATTCTTCCCCTTGTAAACTGCCACCATTCTTCGCATGACTCCTTGTTTCACCAAGCTTGATTTAGCTGAATCCTCATTGTTGGAGACAGGGCTACATTTGCTTGAGTGACACAACTTTTACTTGCTAGTATAGTTTTACTGTACTTCCAATTGCATGTAATGGAAAAGTCAGTAAAAATTCTGAGTCCCTGAAGCACTACAGACATATATCTGAAGCCCATCTAAATAAGGAAACTCAAAACTAAGCCCTCACAGAAATTTTATGTATTTTTAGAAGAATTAAAGTTATTTTTTAAATTTGTTATTTCAACCAGCTAAATAGAGGCAATGCCCCAAATGATGAAGATAATGCTTTGTTTACAGATTCTGGGGCTAAAAGGTTATTCCAACAATCAAAAGCATGAATAAACAAAGAATATTCCTTTTATACACAGAACATGCACTCTGGATTCTTTGACTGTGTCTGAACCTTTGGCTTCATGCGAGTGCCTAAATTTGAGAATATTAGGTACCCATTCAACTTCACAGAGACTATTTAACCATGGACAATCTTGGACAGATTCTTAAATGTCTTGAATAATGGGGAAGGTGTTAGAGAAGAGCATCATCTGTAGCAAAAAAGAGGGAGCAAAAATTTCTTGTGATGAAAGGGATACAGTGCATCCAGACAGCACTATGTTAACAAATAATTTGTACCAAACATGGCCATATCAAATTGAATTAACTTCTAAGCACAAAATTACACTTATAATTACAGTTACAAAGGTACAATACAATGTAAACTTAATCAAGAATGGAGTACAATTAGTAAACAAATAACAGTGCAAGAACCAGGAAGCATTTTAGAGGGTTTCTGAAGAAAGAAGGAACTTTTTCTACCCTACTCATGGCAATTTTCTACTTTTACCATGATGTTAATGAAAAAATATTTGGAAGCAATGTAAAACAAAAAGGATCAAAAATCAATTTTTTTTTAGTCCATAAACACTCAGACATTATTAAAGAAAACACTGTTCTTGAGTATTATCACCAAACAGTTTCAATATCAAAGATTCACAAAGATACTGACTGAGGCATTGGAAGATCAGGAAATGATGAGGTGGAAAACCAGGGGTCCAGGCATGGAAAATGCACAGGATTTACTGTGTATTAACTGCAGAATCATGAGACAGGCCTCCAAAAGAACTTGACATCTGGCACCAAAAGGGGGAGTGTGTGTCACAGAAAGATTTGTAGGAAAGACTTATTGCTGATACCAACACACACTCAATTACACTTGTGATAGCCTTGAAAGCATTGCGCACAAAGCCCAGCAACATTCACCACTCTGCATAAGAGTACAGAACTCATTCTAGTGGAAAAAAATTATGGAAACTATACATTCTATATCATTAATTACTACAATCATTTACTGTACACAGCATTATTAAATATTCCCTCAGGATAAAAGGAGTAAACATATTGCTTAAATATACAGTGGCTGACTATAAAATTTCATTCCAGATTAACTGATGAAGATGAAGAAATGCTGCTGAAAACACACAATTTATCTTCAGTATGCACAGCAGATCACTCCTGGAATTATGCCAGAGGCTATGTGGGTTTGAATTCAATAGCTGCATTAAAAGACAACTAGACCCCTACTACACACCAGTCTGAACATCACTGAATAAACAGTTTGCTGCAGCACTGCTTAAATAATTCAAAAAGGAACTTTGGGTATCAAACATTTTTCTGAAGTATTGCATTTCTTAATGTATTTAAAAAAAAAAAAAATCTTGATTTTAAAACTTCTATTAAAATCCATTAGAGTGAATGGGAAAACACAAAAGTCAAAGACTGAAAACCACCAAACGACTGATATCTAGCAGAGGATTTAAGAAAGGTTTGTCATCAGTGAGAAAGTCACCTCCAAGGTCACGTATCTTATAATATACACACACATTTACACTTACTCATCTGCAACCTTGAGAGATTCCAACTGGCTCTCATAAGTCTGGACAGCATAATTTTAGTTCAGACATGTGCATCGATATATTTGTATGGAGCTATAACAAAGTAATAAATAAGCAGCGTTATTCAACACTAGGAATTCCATAAACTTTCTCCAATTAGATTTCCTTTCCAGATAGCTTTAACTTAGGATTGGACTGCTCTGCAAAGTCTGCTTTTGCAGTTTACTTCAAGAATGTATTTCGTTCATTTTTAGAAAATGTAAATAATTTGAAATATTAAAACCTCACTAAATCTTTAATGGCACATAACTACAACTATGAGGAGAGGGAATGCACATCAAAGACCTTGCTGAATTGGCAGCAGTGCTCCTCTGCTAAGGCCCGTCATCCATCATCTGTCAAGAAGAATATGCTTCTGAACTTACATGTGCCCCTACACGATGTCTGTCTGTTCTTTGTAAAAAAATCTGTTCTTCCAGATGAAGATTCATCAATTGTGTTAATCCACACCCCTTAACTGCATTGTTCAATAGCTTTATCATAGCTTCAAGTAGAACAGAGAAATCATTTCTGGTAAAACTTCAGGCGACTGATGAGACAAATCCATGTCCACATTAGCAAATAATACAGCAGAAAAAAAGTGAATCCATAAGCAAAGAGGCTGGTGCCAAAGATCCTGTGCCCATTCTGTGCCGATTTCAAGAGTTCTTACTCCAGACCGTTAAAGCAGAACTAGTCCATGTGAACCACATACCCAGGAATTGCTGGAGCACAAGATGTGGGTGTCTGGAGGATGCCTTCTGATCCAGCATCCTTTGAAAGGAGCTCACACATGCTTTCAGACCATAACATGAAGTGTACTGAACTCAGCTAAATAGAAGTTCTTTACTATGATGGTGGTGAGGCACTGGCACAGGTTGCTCAGAGAAGCTCTGGCTGCCTCATCCCTGGCAGTGTTCAAGGCCAGGCTGGACAGGGCTTTAAGCAACCTGGTCTAGAGGAAGATGTCCCTGCCCATGGCAGGGGGGTTTGAACTATATGATCTTTAAGGTCCCTTCCAACCCAAACCATTCTGTGATTCTATGAAGTACGGATGGTTGGAAGAATTATTTTGAAAGCCTCCTTCTGGTTCACATGACACTGCTAAGGTGCACAGCACACCCTTACAGAGAAGGCACTTTTCTACTCAGTGTCTTATATTGGACAACTCAGGATGCAATCTACAGAGTAAGGCTACAACTCAGAAAGTGGCAAAAGTCAAAGGAAAGCGCATTTACCCACAACACGGTATTACAGTACATCACAGCGAAACAATGGTTCTAAGGGCTGAAAAGTGCATGTTCAGAGCAGATGTCGATCATTCAGCCACTGAATTTTGAGGAACACAAATTGCCAGAACCTCTCTCAAAACCACTTCAGTGACAGATTTATTTAGAAAGAACAGTTTGACTTAGTTGAAGACCAAGCTCAACAGTTCTTACTCCAAGTTAGATGTGATACGAAATACTAAATAAAAACATTTTAAAGAAGAATGAAAAATTATGGGCAAAATGCACGCTACATACAGTTATACTAGCAGATTATCTTCAACTTGAGGAAATGAAAAGTCATCCTGTACTCACTGTACACCAAGAATAGGTGTACTGTATGCTGCTGGATATTTAACAGCAGCATACAACCTAATTTTTTTCCCAGGATGCAACAGAACAACAACAACAAAAAGGATATTTTTTAAGAGGCAAATTAATATACACCATCACTTTAATGTTTCCTGGGTTAGTTTAACTATAAGTGGATATAAACAAGGTGTTTAAGGAAGGAACGTGTCTCTCGAGCATCTCACAGCCACATCAAATCCTTACACTGAACATGATCTCATCTTAACTTGCTTCTTTTCTGGTCTGGATGTGTGAAGCAAAGATATTCTTCAAGATCTGGATTTTCCTTACCTTTGCAGTGGTGAACTGCACTTAACAATACTATTTGCTGTGGTCATTTGGAAAGTTTAAAGTCCAGGCATACAATTACCAAATGTAATCAGAAGAGAAGAATTTTATTTTCTCCCAGCAATCACTGGTATTCTAGACTCTTCCTGTAAGCACAGAGCTGCCCAAAAGTCAAGGCAGCACAATGCCAAACCTTTATTTAGCCTAGTTTGAGCATCCTCAGCAGACACACCCAGATGCAGCAACTCTCCAGGGCAGGATTGGTGCTGATTCCTGCAAGAATTTTTAGGGCACTAATGACTGAGGTATTTGCTCTTCACCTTTTGCAACAAGGTGACCAAGTCACCAACAGCAATATCAAACCAACTAGAGCATTACTTGAACAGTAAGCACAACAGGTCAGTCTTATCTCTTGTACTACTTTCAGAGACAGACTCCCTTTGTGAGGATGGGAAAAATATTGGGCTTTTTGGGTTTGAACCCTGAAAGCCCATGACAGATTTCCTCAGCAGAGATCTAAATTTTATGCAATGCCTGAAGATTTACAATGAGTCTGTACGACACAGCAGTGCATTATCTGTAAGTGGACATTTTCTGAACAATTCAGGACTGCTAAATACTTTCATGTAGTATGAAGAACACATTCCACTCTTACATCTTGTTTTTAACACATCTTTTCTCAGTATGAGGATGGCAAATAATATCTACATCAAATAAACAAGACTGGAAACCATATAGAAGTATTCCTGAGTCTGATAAAACATATTCAGTGCACAGAACGGAAATTTCTTGGGCCTCTTGTATGCACAGCTTCATGTTGTATTCATTGTTTATGACTACACACCAGTAATATATATTTTTCTTTTAAAATATGCTGCCTATAACATTTTTAAAAATCACAGCTTTTTTCAGGATAATTTTCATCAAAACTTCAAGATAATAACATTCCAAGATGATTTTAAAAATTTCGCACATACGTTGCAACTAGAGTACTATCTCTGAAAAAAACATTTCACTGCTTTAACTGCTATTTTCTTACAGTACTTGATTTCAACTTCTTTGAACAACCCACGATCAATAATAACCAGGCCAGATAAGTTTTGAGTCTACATGGTAAAAATGGGTAATAAACCACTACTGGTTAAAGAGGATGTGCTGGGTCAACTCAAAGTCCCAGTTAAACATCTTGGCTGTGTCCTGGAGCCATGTTTCATACATGCCTCCTTCTCTCACAGGGTCCTCCTGCTCCGCTCTCAACATCAGGCCATTGCCCCCTATCGATCTTCTTTAAATCTCTGAATAATAAATTTCAAGAAAACACAGCACAAGCTGACTAAAGCTCTTTAATTACATCACTGCTGAAAGAAAAACATTGATCAATGGCATTATGGGAGAATCAACTGCCCCCCAAACCAATTCAAAGTCAATGAAATGGCTGAGGAGCTGCCCCACGTGGGACTCTTCCCCGATTAGCGCCCATGGACAAGCAAAAAAACCTCTGCTAACACATATGCTGCTTACTATGGTTTTGAAGCTCTCCCTGGCAGGTGTCATGCTCTAAGCATGGTTTTTGATTACTCTAATTAAATATAATATTATCAACAGATCTTCATATTGATCCCTAAACCCCCCTTCTAAATAGAAAATTAAAAGCTCTGAGGGAGAGATTTAGAGGCTAACAGGTAGGTTTAATAGTTTTAATCTTACATCAGCTTTCTCTGTATTTCCTAAAAGCACTGATTTCTTACTACAGCAAACTGAATTTTATTATTTTCCTTCATTAGACTAACAGCAACCAGTTTGTTACTAAACAAATTTTTAAAATAGCTAAATTAAAAAGCTCACCTCACCATGAACAGTAGTACCCATCCACTTTGTTAACTGAGTCTTGCAAAAATATTAAGCTAGGTTAAATGAACAGTGAAGTTCGCTTTGATTTCAGACCTACTTTAATAAAACCAAACTCCTTGTATAGGCACAAGGAAATAGTTATATGAACTAAAAAGCTTATTTTCATCAGCTATTACTAAAACCTGAACTTACATATTACTATCTTCATATAGAATATGCTCTTTTGCATGTTTTATTATGTGATGAAGCAAAATTAGAAAATACTCATGAAATTATAACAAAAAGGATGTCTTTCTAATTTTTTTTTTTTTTTTTTTTTAAGTTCAGAGTGTTATGGGGATGTTTCTCATTATGAGGATCAATTACACATGAACCAAACCATAAATGACTGTATAATCCTCCAACTTTGTCCTTTAAAAACCCATTTAGCCTTATTACTTCTCTCTGGCAGGAGCCGGCAGCACGCTAATAGGCATGCGCTGCCTCCATGCCACATCTCTCCTCATTCATTTTGTATTCCCTCAGGTGGTTCTCCTTGCTAATGCCCAAATGGCATCAACCTGTTGTTTAGCACATCCATGAAAAGGCAAGCCTGCTGGCTAATTTACCAAGGGATTAAAGCCCTGAAACCACTTCAATCTGTTACTATGTCTCAGTGTAAAAGGCTGGCCACTGACTCCCCAGCCAAAGCGAAAAAAAACAACTGATTTTGAGACAGAAAAATTCAAAGCGGGAGACAAAATAAAGCCTGAACATATCAAATACATCAGATGCAGTTGCAGGCATCTGCAGCATAAAAGCTGAAAAACTGGGAAATATCAAGTGGTGTGATGGGGCAAAAGGGATTTTTTTGCTTAAATGTGCTGAAACTATAGCTTTTGATAAATCTGACACTTTGCTAATGTAAACTATTTTACATTGACTATAAGCAGACATTAAAAGTTCTGCACAACTCCAGTTATTTCACATAATTTAAAAAATTTGTATTCATCTCTGAATAAGTTGGGTTTATTTTCATGCTTGTGTCCTGGGGGGACAAAGGGAGAGGGCTGCCCTGCCATTCCTCTGGCAACAGTCGCTAAAGCCCCATTCCCTAAAGTCATTACAATTCTAAACTGTTATACTGGACACCCACACGATTGTTAAGCTAATAAAACTAACAGTATTTGTCTAATAGTATATAGTAATAGCATAGGAGCAGGGCTGTCAGTGAGGGAAGGTTATGTCCGTATGTCTGTAAAACCAGCTCTAAGGTTGCACCTTGGAGGTCAGGATCCAGCCCACACTGGCTCAAAGTCTTGTTCACTTTCTTCCTCCACCCTCCTAAGTTTAATAAAAACCAAAGCCATCATTTTTTAACACTTTAAAAAGTGAATGCAATGATTCATAACTATTTCATAATTAAAATTTTATGGCAAATAGATACAGCCATCAGTCATCCAGTCTGGTATGTGTAAAAAAGTGAGATTTCAATTTATAAGCTCAAGCAGTATTACATGAGCTATACTGTATAAAAACACATTTCAAGACAGTTATTGAGCTGGGGAAAACAAAAATCATTGTGGTTTTGGTTTAGCTTTGTTGTGTTGGGTTTTTTTTAATCAAATACAGTGTACAGTATTAATTTGTTTGCACACTGCAGCAGCTCTGTACAGTGACTGATGTTTAAAAAGGAAAAGAAATATTATCCTCTTTCTTCTTTCAGTGCTATACTAATAAAGTTAGGTAGTGTCCCTGGTACTTCCCAATGCCAGGAATACAGATTTTCTGGAATTACAAAATGCCAGGAAAAAGGGGAGGAGGAGGCAGGGGGGAAAGTATGCCAGTGCCAGGGCTTTCACAGACAATGAAAACCTGTAAATTGGTGCTTGTAAGACAGACATGCTCAGTATTATTTTAACATTATGGCATGATGCTTTGTATCCCATTTCAATAAATTTTATTACAGCAACAACATGGAATTCTTTGACCAGCCATGAGAATAGTGAAATTGGTGGTCCGGTATATACAAACACATTCATGGATTTTCAAAATTTGTACTGAGCATCTTGGCTCTCATAGGCTGTAGAGTCCAGCACTGGATTTCTTAAAAAGAACTCCTGTTCAAAAAACAAACCAGGATGATCTTGCCTATTTAATATAGACAGCCAGCTCATTTTACTGAGAATGGAGGAAAGTGTTTGCAAATCAGATTTACAAGTACACATTTTCTTCTCTTTGAGGGATCTGTAAAATCTGCCATTTTCAGGATAATCTTTCTGGTTTACTTTTTCTGACTCCACTTACTAGCAAAATATAATATTAAGACATTATTTGTTTAGAAATACCTTAAACATTTTAAATAACAATGTTTCTGATACATGTTCTTAAAAGGACATTTTTCTTAATCTCATAAATATTCCACATCACCTGGCAAATAGACTTCTGTTAGAACATACCCAGCTATTAAACTAGTTTTGTCCTACAAAAAGTTCTGGTTCTGCAGTGCATGCTACATGGCTTTCCAAGAAATATCTATTTTTAAGATATAAACTGACATCACATTCCACATGTTTATGCACATACTCTACTGTCAGATGATACTAATTCTCCGTAAGAACATTTAGGGATTCCCAACAGTCTTTGTCACTATAATACTGGCTGTCAACATTTGAGATTATTATTCACTTCTAAGATGAGAAAATAAATACTTTGTGAATCTTGTAGAAAGGTTGGCATAAGTTTTCCAGTGAAAAGCTCTACTTGGAAAAGGAATCAGCTTTTCTCTTCGCAAAATAAAACAAAAAAGAAAAAAAAAAGAAAAAAAAAGCTAAACATCAGACTTGCCGCTTCAACAAACTATTACATGCTTCACCAGTCCATTAAAGAAAGTAATTTAATCAGTTTGTATTTTCTCAGTAAAATCTCATTCAGAGAAATTTTATTGCCAGCTATCTAAATAGTAAATACTTATTATCCTCTCAAAATGAGTTTTTGCTTGCCAAAGGCAAACCCGTTGCTGTTATTGTAGTGCTCTGTCAGAGAAACAAGAAGTTAAAAAGGTTATAAAGATACCATTAACGTCATGGGACTGCCTTGTCAGGACTCAAAAGTGCTTAGTAATTGAGGGTTTTATTCAAAGTGTATTAGCACCCATATAAACAGCACAGCTAATATGATGCTTAAGGCTTTATTTTGTTGCAGCCCTGTATAATCACCTACAAACAGCTGAATACTGTAAATTTATCTGCTGAAAAGCACAGCTCATTTTATCATCTGCTTCTAAGCAGAGTCTTTGAATAAAATGTCAACAACATACAGCTTAGAGGCAGAGACGAGGTGCAGCCAGCCAGGGCCACCAAGCCAGCTCTAATGACAACTAATTGGTGTCAGCTCAGTGTCCTCTGCGTGGAAGCACAGTGCAGGGAAAGGGCATGTGCAGAAACTTCATTTAGAAAAGTACATTTCTTGCCACTAAAAATGCTTGGAATAAGCTTGTTCAAGAAGCTTTTAAAAAGTCTACCTGTACAGACATGCTGCAGAAGAAAACTGGAAACAGTACAGTCCAAAAGATAAAATTCCTGAATTATCTGGATATGCGATTGCAGTGCAGTGGAACCACTGCAGTAGTGTACCCCGGCAGCAGGAATTTTGCCATTTGTATGGTTTCAGATCTCTCTGCTGCTTATTTACTGTACCTGCTATCAGCTGAATTTGAATTTTGGTGGCAAGCTTGCTTCTAATTTATCCCAAAGACACAATTGAGGAAGGGAACAATAAGAGGAGCGAAGAAAAATCTCTCTTCTTTGCACTTCTGTTGGTTCACAAATAACTCTTAGTAGTCATTCTGTTGCGCAGCCCTTACCTCAGGTAAATCTGTTCACGTAAATCTATGTGAACACCTGAAGAGTCGTATTTCTGTTTTATGCTGCAACAGGTCTATGACAGGGTTTCAGAATGCATGTTAATAACTACAGGCATTATATAAAATACATATGTTTAATGCATACATTAAAATACATATGTTTAATTTTTAAGAGCAGAATTTGTTTGAATAAAGTAACAACGTGAATTCTGTACTTCTGCAACAGCTACGAAAAAAGATGTTCATTGTAGCTAATATACCAAGGGCATGCAAATTGAAAACTAATGACAAAGTGGGGAGAGAAGAGGAGGGAGGAAGACACACCAAAAAACTTTCCAGTTTTAACATCATGTTTTCTGAAATGCTCATAATAGTGCCACTAGCACATCCACAATGTCCTGAACCTTCCCATCTTCAAAGAGAATGCGTAGTGTAGAAAAAAAATAAGTTGAGGAGTGAATTTGTTTCTAATGTGTCTACTACAGACAAGAAGCATGTGGAAGATTATTCACTGGTCTTTTCAACTTAAAGCAGATGTGTTGCACAAGGTGAAATTCTAGGCATGTGAAAAAGCAGGAAAACCAGCACCTCTCACCTCCTGACATGCTGTAACAACCAAAACGTAGTTCAGCACTGCAGGACCCACTCCAGAAGTATATCCTTTCATATTGGTTGTCTGGGCTCAACTACCTGCCCATCAGGACTCCAAAATGCTGTTTGATTTCTACTTGCATAAAAATCCTATCAACAAAAGTATGTACATGGCTACAGGAGGCACAAAAATGGCATCAAGAGTCAACTACTGCCTGCTTAGAAATGTGCCCCCCAACATTTCAACTCAACATCAAACACCCGGACAAGATATTTTAAATAGAGACATCATTAAGTAACTAAAGGTACTGCTGAAGCAAAGGAGCATGGGCTATTCTCAAGTTCATACTTGAGAAGAATGAAGAAGAAATACGTTCCCTTACTGAAACACTTGCCAATATCATTGCTGAAGTCTCAGTTGGTCAGTCAGAGGTTTACTAGGAGGCATCATCAATTCAAAGTATCATTCATAACAATCTTGATTTGCTCCCTGAAGGCTGGAGATTTCCTTTGTCAGGCATGTAACATTTAAAGAAAGACAACTTAAGATTTTCTTTGGGATCAGAGGACAGTACACCATCAGCTTCAGCAGATCTAGTACCACCAGGTTTGAAACATTCATGACAGATTTTGACAAAGGCGGGAGTTTCAGAAAATTAGGCAACAGAAGAAGAATGACACATGAAATGGAAGTACTGCAGGTTTCCCTACACAGTCAGCAAATAATGATTCTGGTTAAATTCATATTTCATGGAAAATAATTTGACCATCACCCACAGGGAATAATTGAAATTCTGTAATACAGACCAGGACAAACAACAAAATGTAGGATGACAACAGCACAACACGCTAATAGGATAATTTGACTATTAGAACCCTTTTATTGCAACTTCAATGAACTCACTGACCTAAAATTGTACCTGCTTAGGTGAACTTAGGTTCATTTTTCTGGGCTTTGTTTATTCTATTTTGCTTTGAGAAAGGAGACAAATCATCTATGCAGACCCATTTCTGAAGACAGAGATGAGGAGAGATGTTTCATCCATGTAAAATATGCTGGGGATCTTGTCTTTAGAAGCTCTACAGCACCCACAACTTTTGCAAAAACATTTGGGATGCAACATCTTCCCATGAAATTATGCCTGTTGGCTCCAGCTGCTAACCTATGAAAACAAGATCATTGGGGACAAATGCAAACTGCTTTGGCTAAATTCCCTCAGATTTATTCTCTGTGGAGGTTTAAGGCCAGAATTAAAAAGTAAAGCTGAACTTTCTGTGAGGTTTAATCAAACTGGGCTAGGCTGAACACAAAAGCTGCAGGAGGTGGAATTGCTCTCAAAGTGTTTCCAGACTGTTCTTTGCCAAAGCGAAATCTTGAAATGCGAAATCTAGACCATATAAAAATAGGTGCACATAAAGACAAACCACTGGTCAAGCACAGCATAAAACTGTTAGCATGGTCACCAATTCTTGTTTTTTCTACATACTCCAATTTTACACCCATTTGTCCAGCTCAAATATTCACATGAGCAGCATCAAAGTTTTCTAAGTCAGCTCTTTCTCCCTGCCCCTCTCTTACTCTGTTCCTTGCAACCTTTCCCTTTCTTCCCAATTTAATCTTCCACTTCATTTACTTTTTAGCTGCTTTGCATCTTTCACTCTTCACAACTTACTTCCTTTCCCAACCTAGTTTTACCTACACTTCAGACAAGAAAAAAAACAGAAACTGCTACTGCAAGTCAGGAATCTGCAGTCAGCCAAACTCAGAGCTGCAGATGGGAACATCAATGTGAATGAGAAGATCAGAAACAATCTCATAGAATGAGAGAATAGTTAGGGTTGGAAAGGACCTTAAGATCATCTAGCTCCAACCCTCCTGCCATGGGCAGGGACACTTCACAAAAAATCATGTCACCCAAGGCTCTGTCCAACCTGACCTTGAACATTGCCAGCGATGGAGCATCACAACTTCCCTGGGCAACCCATTCCAGTGCCTCATCACCCTTACACTAAAGAATTTCTTCCTCGTATTCAATCTAAACTTCCCCTGTTTAAGTTTGAACCCATTACCCCTTGTCCTACCACTACAGTCCCTACTGAAGAATCCCTTCCCAGCATCCCTATAGGCCCCCTTCAGATACTGGAAGGCTGCTATGAGGTCTCCACACAGAATTCCCTTCTCCAGGCTGAACAGCCCAAACTTTCTCAGCCTATCTTCATACGGGAGGTGCTCCGGTCCCCTGATCGTCCTCGTGACCCTCCTCTGGACTTGTTCCAATAGTTCCATGTCCTTTTTATGTTGAGGACACCAGAACTGCACACAATACTCCAAG
>JANRGW010016386.1:0-65445 GCA_024733675.1 Psilopsiagon aymara | reverse complement strand
TAATCTCAACCTCCCCTCTGTCAGGTTTAAGCCATTCCTTCCTGTCCTGTCCCTACAGGCCCTTATCAAAAGTCCCTCTGCAGATATTTTGTAGCTCCTTTACACACTGGAAGCTGCTGTAAGGTCTTCCAGGAGCCTTCTCTTCTCCAGACTGAACAAGCCCAGCTCTCAGCCTGTCTCCGTAGCAGAGCTGCTTCAGCCCTCAGAGCATCTCCTCTGGACTCCTTCATCAGCTCCACGTTCCTCCTGTGTTAGGAGGGCAGGGAGGGGAGGTGGGAAGAGGGTCGAGTCGCACATTTCTGAATGGATTCACAGCCGGATCATGTGGGTGAGGGAAGGAGGAAGCCTGGTGGCTCTCATCTGAAATGTCCAACAAGCCACAGAGCCTCACCTCCTGAGCTGCTGGTAGCTGACAGCTGCTTTCTCTCATTACAAAGTAGCAAGGAGAAAGAGAAGCTAATAGTGTGGTAGGTTTTAGAACTCAAGAGTAATGCAAGGATCAAATAATACAGCAAGACACACCCTGTTCTCTATGCCTGGATATCCCAGTAACACTGCCTTTATGAACACTGTGCACTAGACTCACACCATAGATTTCTGGGTAAGAAATTGATGCTTGAAGTCAGTAATAAATTACTTTATTACAGTTAGGAAAAATAACAGGGAAATGACACAAGCCTGTGTAAATTAAAGAGTACATTTGAAAACTTGTCTGTAGAGCTGAAATCAGTAAGCGGGTCTGGGGGGCTTTCTCAGCCTTTCCCCAACCCTAAGAAGAACAGGAGAAGAAAGAACTGTGCAAGGAAAACAGCAAACCTGTGTAAAAATGATGGTTGTCAAAACCCTTACTAACAACAGAAGCATCACTGTCTCTAGTGACCAAAGTTGCAGCTTCCTCAGCTGGTATCTCTGGTGCAGCTCCAGCAGAGAATCATAGATTGATAGGGAGGGCCATAGATGCTCGAGTCATCTGCTGCAGGAGTTGTTCTGGAGGACATCTAGGGAACAGTTTGTAGTACTGTAGCTGTGCTTTATTTCACCTGTGGGTTGATGGATTTCAGTCTGTAAAAGAACTAATCCAGCACTTTATTTGCATGTGTTTGTTTTAAATGTAAAGAAAAAGTAAATTGTAACTGATGGTTTCATATGTGATTGTTCCCTAAAGAGAAGTTAAAATTTAAAGGTGTACTTATGATATTTACTGCACTACTTTTTTATAATTCTTTATTACAGGAGAAAAAAGTAATAAGCCTGGTGTCTTTGTTTGTTTTCAGTTGGGCCCAAAGGACGTGTTATAAGTTATGAAATCAGAGATGACCATCATAGTTTAGCTAAGAAGAATTACAGGCACTGGTGTGCTGCATGGAAAATGGGACATATGGAAGAGTGGCCAGATAACGTGGATTTCATTCTTAAAGACATTTCAACAGCAGCTATGGGTATGAAATCACTAACACTTGACGCAGTAAGTCCAAAAAATCCTCCCATTTGATGTTTATCTTCTCTGCATAAATTCAAACCTCCTCAAGCTGCTCACACTCACAGTGGGATTCCCATATCTGGTTGAATGTGAGAAAAAACTGATCTTCATCAGTGACAGAAACATTCTAATTTGGGGGGGGTTTGGTCAGATTACAAGTATTTTCAAGGTTTCAGTTACAGGCTCCCAAACTCAAGACCAATGTGGCTGTTGTAGAGAAATACCACAATTAATCACTGCTGCCTTGTAGGCAAAGACAGACTTTCCTGTATTTTTGTATCTGACTAAGGCGTGTATTTCAAACATTAAATTTACAAACACGTATGCTTATTGAAAATATAAATATATAAATACTTTGCTATCAACTACATAGAATGCACAAGGTAACAAAGGTCTAAGTTAGAGTAAGGAATGCCATTGCTTGCTCTCTCGTCCTGCTTTCTATATACAGATTTTTGCCAGGGAAAACAGCCAGATGTTAACCATTCTGCCATGTAAAGCAGGAAATGTACATACAGTAACACTTTGAACACAACAGTTGTGTTAAATGCTTTGAGCAAAGAAATAAAATACAGAGCATACACACCACTCTGTTAAAACTTGAACAGGGAAGATCAGATATTGCCTGTCCCATTGGTTTGCAGTTTGAATACTTTTCTAGCAGATAAAGATAGTGGATTATCTATCTAGTGGACAAACTGCCAAAGACAAAAGTTTTCTGAATCTTGAAATATAGAGCAAGTTAGACATTGAGGCTGCAGTGTGATCCCTTCATCATAAGGACGCACTTGAACATTTATTCTTTTTTTACATTTGAAAACTAAATACCCAAAGGTGTTGGCAAATGCAGTCTTGTACACATCTTTCTTAATTTCAACATTATGGAATTGAATTAGTAGGAAATGTAATGTTAACATGGGACTGCTGCGCTGGAATGAATCTGGAAATGCTGCTTGCTGTTTCCAGATTCATCTGGAAGTAGCAAGGTCTTTGTCTTGTAACTGTGTGGACCTCAGGTTTCTCTGAGGTTTTGAGAGGCAGTAATAAAACTGGTTTGTGATTACATAATGCTGTTGTATGTGTTCATAGATGAACATTGTGTTTTCAAGCACTGTTAGGGGAAAAAATGATAGATTATATTAATATGTACTGGGAAAACATGTGTCTTCCTCTTACAGGTAGTTCTGGATATGGTTAACCCTCAGTCTGCTCTGCCTGTTGTAGAACCAAGTCTGAAACAGGGTGGTGTATGTGCTGTGTATCTCGCAAAGTAAGTATTTACTTCTGGCACTTATACAGTTATTTGGGCATCACTGAACATTGTCACAAAACCAAACATCTTTAAAAAAATACATCCAGCATCAATGAAATACTCAAATTCTTTTTTTGGGGAGTTGCACTAAGTATAAATTACACTCGGCCAAATCCTTTGGCCTTTACTTTGGGAATGTTCTCATAGTCAGTGGAAGTTTAAAGATATCCTCAAAACAACTACTGCTTTCCAAATCAAGAAGTCAGTTTACTAGCTCCTTTACCCTAAACTTGAAGGATTCGTGTAACCTCAAAGGCAGAGAATGTGACAAAGGCAGCAGAATTGAGAATAACTGTGTGATTCAAGTTTTCAAAATACTACTTTATCCTTTGCATTTCTTCAAAAGCATCACACAGGTTATTGAACTTTTAGACAGAATACGGACCTCCAGGCTCCCTTTTTTGTGTGAAAAGATCATTGAGGTAACTCATAGAGACTGGTTGGTGCTCCCTGCTAAAATCAAGAATTTCAAATCAAGCCAAGTGGTGGAAACTCAAGAAAATATTGAAGAAACACTTCAAAAGGAATATGAAGAAAACTACATTCAGGATCAAGTAGCTCTTACAGAAGGTGAATACAATGGTAAGAACATTATTGCTAATGAGAGATCCTGTTAATGCAATTTGATAATCCAGGAATATAATGATGGCAAAGTTTGTACGAAGAGGCAGTTGGTTTTTTGGGTTTGTTTTTTTCCCTTAGGTCAGCTGAGATTGCTGTAAAGAACAGACAGGCTTTTGGCCAGCCTAGACCTTGTCAGATTTGAAAAAGGATTTGTTAATGGTTATTTATGTTTAAATATCTTATTAAACAAATCTAGACTAAATAGAAAATACATTGCAGTCTGCAGATAAAGAATGACTGCCCGTCTGCTGTTTTCAAACTGATGTTTCTAATAAAATTCAGTCCTCTCCTCATCCTGTACTTGCTTTAGAGGCCCCTGATCGGCTTAAGGGTTCCATAGAAGAAACGTTGCCAGTGTGCTGTGTTTTGTAATTGTGCTCTTCTGGCTCATCTGAAAAAGATGCCTTATACATTGGCAAAATCCAGAGTGGAGCAGAGAGGTCTGAATGTGCTGATAGGTGACAAAAAAGCACTTTGACAGAAGCAAAAACAAGGTCAAAGTTTGTCAGGGGAAAATAACCCATGCTCATTGCAGCTCTAGTCTGCTTTTATATTTTGAACTCAGAGTTAACACAAGAATGCTCTTTCGCAGAACCGCTTTCTGACAACACTGAAACACACTGCTCGGTGCCTTATGTTGCTCGACCATCTGCCTGGCAGGATGCTCATTCAGGTGAGACACTTAAAAATGTTTTTTTAATCCCAAATGTTTAGTGGTATTTTACTTTTAAAAATGCTGTTGTGATGTACTAGCTTTTGATATACTACTGTATCACAAAACCATTAAGCTTATAATAATAAAATAATCTTTGTGTATTGGAATACTGAAATAGTAATTTGTTTTGGTTTTTGGTTAGCATTCCTTATCAAGCTGAGAAAGTTTGGACCACTGCATGCTTGATGCTGCTGGGATGTCAGCTGCTACTCTGAGGTATTGTATGAGAATAAAATAAAATGTTACAAAGTAGCTGCTATATTTTCGCCAGTTGTATAACTTTAAAGTAATGATGGCTATAACTTGGATGGTATAGAAAGTTTGAAACCTCACCCACTATTTAAAGGGAGAAGTTTTAACAGAATCCTCAGGTATAGTGTTGTGATGTAACAGAGGTTGTCCTGTGAAGCACAGTATCTGTTTGTCTCATCTGGTGTATTTCATTCTTCATTGCTTGTAAACCACTCCATAGATTTGTCTTGCATACAGGTGCTGTCTGGTCTCCTTTTGCTGGACAGGCTCTGGCAGTCTACCAGAAATAAGGGGAAAAAAATTGAGTAAGAACATAATGGATCAAGGTCTGTCCTTTAAAATGCAAGTGAATCCTCTTCTGACTTCACTGGCTACCAGCTGGTGGTTGTCAGTTTCTTAGAGCACAACTGTAAGAGAAACAAAACTCACTGAATTTGTTCTCTTGATAAAGCTGTGCTTATTTCAAGAGAAAGACCCATTGATGACACATAGAGCTCTGGTTCACTTACAGCATCTGTGCTGAAAGCTGCCTGGTTTTCTATAAACTTTGCTTTATATAAAGCATTCCCAAACAGTCAAAGGTTTTTTTTTTTCCTGACCTTATCAGATAGCAAAAGCAAGAGCCCTCAAGTGAGAAAGAGATTTGTGAGTCTTTTAAGGCCTCACATAAGTCTCCATATAACATGTTAAGTGTGTGGTGATGTTTAACTTTATTAAATGATGTGTTATAGACGTGTGACTTGTTCTGTATCTCAAGGAAGATTCAAATTTTTCAAAGCTGAAGGATTCCTTGAGAATCACAGTTGTTCTGAAGCTGTGAAAAGAAGTAACAGCTATAATAGTTAAAATTTAGATATTAGTTAGAACACAGACAAATGAAAAATAGAGCTATAAATAACTGGAAACTGTGTTAAATAAGGATGCCAAGTTAAATATGATGCCAAGAAGGCTGCAGTGGTTAAGTGTATGAAGGAAGTCTACATCTCAGGTGTGTTCTACTCTTAATTAAATTATAAGCATTGCCCCATAACTGCTGTGTGTGATGGAAGCTTCTCATACAGAGGCTCAGAACACTATTTGGAGTAAATAAATATACAGAGATTCAATTACATAAAACAGTTTTCAGACTAAATTCTTGTATTGCTTTATACTCATACTGCAGTCTTAAAAGAAAGTCTTGTATAAACTCTGTTAACACTGAGATACATTTAAAGGAAAATGTGAGTTGTGATTTAACATGTTGAAACTGAAGACAGCAACCAAGCAGCCTGCCTTTTCTAAAAACAGTGCTCTCAACAACAGCCTTTTAACTCATGTGACACGCTCCATTATTTTCATTGCTGCTTCTAGCCAATCCTATGTGTTTAAAATAGGATTCTCAATTCGATTTCTAATGCAGGAATAGTAATAGTGCCTAAATAGACTGAACATAAACCCAAAATCTAGTGTAGTAGATAAAGACAATTTGAAGAGACTCATAATACAAAGCAGGTGGTACTTCAGGAAATCAAGAGACAGGAAGTGAAAATGGAAACTATGGCAGTAAAGGCACAGTTCCACCAAGGTAACTGCGTTTGTAACAGGGACTCCTGCTCACGCAGGGAGATCACGCCTTGCCATACGAAGGACACAGTAGCTCCTACAGTCTAAAGGGTAAATACGGCCTCAGTTGCCTTAAACTAATTGAAAATTATTTGCAATTTTTAAACTATACCTTGGGCGTAATTCAGAGGAGAGTCAACAAGCATTTTTTCAGTTGCGATGGTGTCCTTCAAATTCTGGGATGAATGTAATTCCGTCATCTCCAAAGTGTTAGTAGATGAGGAGGAAGATGATGATAATCCTAGTCGTACAAATCTTCCTTTCTTACCACAAAGCAGGCAGTCTGTAGGGGTAGCACTTGGTCCTCGGGGCAGATGCGCTTCATGATCATTGTAGTTTCTTACAGCTCCGCTGTGGTGTATGGAACGCTCTCGCTGCCACGCATAATGTGTTGGAGCAATAGCCATCACCTACCAAACAACCATTAGATCAGAAACCACAGCAACATGAAAATAAGGGATCCATTTCACATATGGCAGAGAATAAATGCTACGTAGCTGAAATGGGGATCATCTGTTGTCTGTCTGCTTCTGTCTCACTAGAAAGTTTGCTACCTTAGGCATAAGCAAATAAACCATTTGAGAATCAAATCTAGAAACTCAACAGTTGACAGCCTTGTATATTCATGTGCATCATCCCAAATACCAGCTTCTGTTTCTTATGTTGGACAGAAGATAGCATCTTCTACTTACTACTGAATATCAAGTAGAAGGATCTTCCAGTTCACGGCATGACTGAACTAATAACGGTTGGCAGCTGGGAGAGCGTGCTGGGAAAAGCATTCTGCACTTGCCTTGTTCTTTGCACTCTTCCCTTCAGCATCTCATTCTATCCCCAGATATGGGATTCTAGAGTATGTGAGATTTTCTTTTTTACAAGCTGTAGTAAACATTATGTTCTTAGAACATGACAGGGCTTTTCCAGACAAATACATTCCACCTGAAAAAGTGAGGAATGTCTTTTTTTTCCCCTCCTAAGAGGTTTGGAAAACATGGGTTGTAATACTGCATTTATAGTAGAGAACACTATAAAAATGTGTTCTGCTGTTTCTCTTTTTTTAAATGCAGTGAAAACCCCTTATCTTAAAAAGGCAATTGAAGTTACATTATTCATTTTGAAGCATTAAAATTTCACCTGAAGTGCTAGGATTTTTATTTAAAGGCTTTCCTTATGCACAGACTTGTAATTTGTAAAGCACGTACATGCACGCACACAGAAGTGTTTCTCAAGTGAATGAAGGGAAACAACCGATGGTAAATTTAAAATAAAAATTATGCATAAAGCAGAAGGATTCTAGTCAATAAAAACTTCACTTTTAGCAGTAGTGCAGTGTAAAATAGTCTAATTTACCTTAAAAGCATAGTTTTAAGTAATGTATTTTAAATACAGAAGAAAAATAAATCATAAAGGATAAATGGGCTGTTAAACATTAGCTGCATCTTTTCTTTCCCGTGGCTTGTCTACACACCGTAAAGAAGAAATTATATGGACAGAGCAAGACTGTTAGCTGGTGTTAACTGTTGTACTTTCATCACCTACGAGATTAAACCCCTCCCTACCTCTTCACAGCAGCGTCTGCTTACAATAGCCCTGTAGTCAATTCTGCTCCACAGTTCATCTCTTAATTTTAAGAAATCAGGGAAGAGCTTTCTCCAGGCTTTTCCCAAAGCCCATGGGAAAATGTCATACTTTGATTCTTCATCATCTTCTTCAACTGTATTTGCCAGATACCTTCAAACATACATACATTTGTGGTTGTAAACATTTTTCAGTCTTAAATCACTGCATTGGTATGATTTCTAATATCAAAAGACATAATATTAAAGTAATTCTTTTTCCCAGTATTGTGAGAGTAACTGCTAACAAAATACAGCCCTCTGGAGTAGTGTTCATTTCTATTCTACAGAAAGTTCCATATGCATCCTTTGAGTAAATAAAAACTTAAACCTCTGGAAAAATCGTGTTGCCCTAAAGGGCTCCTAAATGAGTAGGTGATGCAAGAACTAATGTATCCTGACAGCTTTCTCCAGACTGGCAAGGTGTACTTGCACTAAAATTGAACACTGACTGATTATCTAAATAATATTTAAAACTATCTTACAAAATGTTAAAGTTTACATGTTCTACTTTTTGGATTTTTATCAATTCTTGAAAAATGATGTTGCTCACACTAAATTAGCAGTAAACAACTAAATGCAGGTCTCCATTCTTGTATGAATTAAAACCTTAAAGGAGGTTTTTAATGTCTATGTTTTCTCCCTTCCTTCACTCTGTGCTACTTCTGGTTCTGGGTCATCTTCTCAGACAAGAGGAAAATACTTCCTTTGGATCCACCTGAGACTAAACTCTTGTTAATCATACCCGAAAAATTACAATTTTTATTCTCTTTCCGTATTTTTTCACTTGCTTTTAACTCCAGTCTACCCTCTAGTTGTTTCCCTCCCCCCCCCCCTCCGCCTTGTCCCTTTCTAATCCTCTTGCTCTTCTGAAAGAAAATCCTGAATCACTCTATAGGTACAGCCAATTATTGAGAGATTATATTGGCTTGATAAAGCACCTCTGTGTCAAAGTATAGAAGTTTTAGAACTGTTCACAAAAGGTCTCAGAAATTTTCTAGCAGCATTTTTACAGTTGACTTAAAGTTGACAATAATAAAAAGTTACTCGTGAGGTGCTTACCATGATGAAACATTTGTTCAAAATTCACAGGCTTAGTTTGGTAGGCAGGATGCCACACAGTGTATCAGTGCACCAATACAAACATCCCCTTACTGCTGCTCCCGCCTGTTCCACACAGGTGGTGTCAGAGGAAGAATGTTTAATTTGCATTGTTTAGGTACAGTTATGTAGATTATATTTCTATACTTCATACAGAACCCAAGCAACTACACACTCATGTAAGAAGTCTTGTATATCATGTAATTATCAGTGGCATAAACAAAGGGATAAAATCACACGAAGCTTATGCTAATAAACTCAGGGAATTTAAAAATACTTACAGAGCAACAAAGAAATTGATTCTGGTGTGCTCATTTATTGTAAAGTTAGCCCTCTTGAAATAAACGAAAGTCATGGCCAAGAGATACTGTTTGGAAATGTAAAATAAAGTATCAATATATTATTTCAGTGTATAATTTCCTAAAATGTTTCACACATTTATCTTGCACCAAGATAGTTCCATATTTTTTTAACAATGAGTAAAGCATATATTGAGTTTCTTGAAGCTTCTATATAAATACATCAGAAAACAATGCTGATCTGTATTTGCATTACAGTGTCAAGTGATCAAGGGCAGATTTTTTACTCAGTATATGTTGTATTAAGTAACAAGAAAATTCACTTACTTTGTCTGCAATTTTACAGCAACAGTCCATCCAAAGAAAGTCTTGGATTAGGTCATCATCTACAACAAAAGGAAGTTGTAGCATTTCAAACACCAGAATTCTTTTTTGCTAGAAAGTCTTTGTAAACAAGACAGTCTGGTATTAACCACATAAACAGAAAGAAGCTAGACCCACCAGTAGAGAGCAGAGAAACTGAGGGGAGAAAGATTAGGAATTAAAAAACTCTTCCTGCATTAAGTGTTTCCATCTAATAGGATACCATTATTTCTGATGACCTAAAGACTGCTGAGAACTGCACCCTGATGACCTGACAGCCTTTATAAGGCAATACTTGATTATCTGTGGTCAGTGCATCACTGTCTGTGAACAGGTACTATAACAGGATTTCCATACACTCACTCTGACTGACTTCTATATTCAAAGTTCAAATAAAACCCAAGTGGACTCTTCCACTGTTATTAAATCTCTTCACTAAATTAAATCAATACAAAACTGTATATGAAAGAGACACAAATGCAAAAGAGAATACTCCTTGGATTTTCTTCCCATTCCACTTCTCCCCCTAGATGTTTATTCCCACAACAACTAACACGTTTCTGTGTTAGAGTGGGAGCCCAGCCTTTTTTAAGCCTTTTGTAAAATGAGATATGCATTGTTCTACATGTGTTTGTTGAAATATAAGAAAAAATAGGAAAGGGAAGTGGTCATACAAGGATGTATCCTACCACCTTGGTTTCCTCATGATTAAAAAAGATACTTTTTCATCACTTTGCTAGCTCTTTATGTATTTTTAACTTACCATTAAATTTTTATATACTCAAATATACCAACAGAATACCTTTAGACAAAGATGCGGTCATTAGTATTTATGTCAGAACTCCCCAAATCACCAAGTTTAGAAAACATACTTGTTTAACAGTTTCCCACTGTTCAGTCAATACATTGATATCTATCATTAGTAGCCTACCAAATAGTTTAAAGAAAGCTGTCATTTCCTGGCGCTGAATAACCAGACATGGTTCCTTTGGACATTTATCTTTATGAGTAGATGCCTTTTTCTCACGTTTTTCTTCATGGTCTTTAAGAGAAGACCACTTCAGTCTGATAAGGGTTTTTTGCTGATGTGATCTGGACGCACTTGATTTAACGCGAACAGTGACGGTGGGAGGTGTCTGACACACCAGATTCTGCTTCATTTTGCTAAGTAAAGGTTCCTGTTAAAAAAAGAAGAAATCAACTGTAGTAGTTCTTACTGTTTCTTTTGTTCAAATGAAAAGTTCCGGTAAGGCTGGAATGTCAGGTGATACAAAAATTAACTGCATTCAGTGCTAATGATCCAAGTCTGATGCTCTAAGCCAGCTCTCTAGATTTAATTTGGTTCTCATTTGGTAAAACTTTTTTTTTTTTTCTTCAGTGGAAGGAGCCTTCCATCTTTTTCATTCAACATTTTGAAAACTGGGAAAAGGAACAGATCATCATAGCCCCTCACAGCTTACTTGGGTCTTCCAAAAATCTCTGTTCCTCCCCTCCAATTTGTGGTTGTGCATGTTTTTAAAGAATGTTAATAGAATTAATGCAGCAGAACCATAATTAGTTTTTAACATTTGGTTATAGCCATTGGGAATAAAACTTAACCCTCGAGTAGGACATACCAAAGGCATAACCAGGGAAACAAACCTTGCGTGTTTGTAACTAAAAATCAAGATTACAAATAGAGCGTGACGAAGGGGTTGTTTAGACAGGAGTAAATGCGTTTACTTCTTCAGTGGGTCCCTCCACAGAGCACAGGGCGGGCTGAGGCTCGGTTGCAGCAGCGTATCAGGCTGTCCGGCTGTAAGTCCGTTCCCCGTAAACCCCAGATTCCGCATCCGCCGCTGACGCGTGGCTGTGATCCCGATACTTCAGTTCCCAGCAGGCGAGCTGGCCTCACGACACCGGCCGGCGCTGGCCCTGCCCGCCCGGTTCCGCTCCCCTCAGCGGCCGTCCCCTCACACCGCAGCCTCCCCGCCGCGCAGCTCGAAATGGCGCCTCTCGCAACCAACCGGAGAGCCCGACGCGACAGCCTCCGCCAATCGGCTTCCCTCCGGGGAGCCAGCCGGCCAATCGCAGCAGGGAGCCGCAGTTGGTGGGCGGGCGGCCGTGTCGCCGGCAGCAGCAGTAGAGGGGCTGGGCTCTGGAGGTATCCGAGCGGGGCCGGGCCGGGGCCGCTCGCGAGCCGAAGTGAATGAGTGTCCGTCCGGCCCGAGGGCGCGTTCGGGTCCCTTACAACCCATTCTGTAATCCTGTGTGCAAACCTGACTCGATCTTAATCTGCCGCCTGCCCGACAGCTTTGTAAAAGCTTCCTTAAAGCAGCTCCCCAGGGCTGTAAGCATCCCGCAGGAGACACAGGACACGAGGGAGAAGGCATATCTAACGTTTAAGATCATTGAAAATACAGGTGCAATATACCCTCATGTTGCTCTTCCACATATGTTACACGGCTAGTCTAAGGCAGCCTACTGAAATGTAGCAAGAACTAAAAACCCCCTTTGCTAGTAAGGGCCACTGTGGAATATGACTCTTCTGTTATAAGAGCTAAAGATTTATTCTAGGAAGATGGCAAGAAATACACCCAATTTCATTGTTTCCCTCTGTACAGGTGAGTTAAAAGTGTAACTAGTCACACTGGTCATGGTAATGAGAAGAAAGGCCTTGTCGTTCCTCCTCTTTTATCAGTAACTTGCTAGGTGTCTATGCAGGTGCTCTGAGTTAGTGAGCATATTCAGGGAAAGGTCATACCAAGCTTCTGATTGTGTTATATAGAGAAAGGAAAAACGCCTCCAGTGGTAAATGTAAAGACTAACAACATCTCTCTATAGAACATCCTGATACTGGTAAACAGAGCAGCAGGCTGGAAAAAATACCAAATACTTCAGTTGGGTTAAAGTGTGTTTCTCTGAGGTCCTCTCCTCATATACATGTTGAGTATTGAGGTTGAGTTACCCTGCATTAAACTGTTCTCTATGTTTATGTAATACTTTTCACATAAGAGACTCAAAGCACACCTCAATTAACCAACATTTGTTCTACTGCTGTGGAAAACAAAGAAAGGATAAATTATAGTTACCTTCACATAACTATCTAAGCAGTTCAGACTATGTAACAAGCTTCTGTCACATTTTTTGCCCTACTGCAAAGCATAAAACTGCAATGATAATTGTGCCTTCTTATCCTCGACACCTTAATACTTGTATTCCTTGGCTTATCCATAAGAAGTGGCTTACAATGTAGTTTTTATCCACACAGAGCTTTTCCAGGGTTTGCATGTTGGGATTTTTTCCCCTGTAGTTCTCCCCCTTTTTTGAGCTGGTGAATCTGCAACAAAATGTTAAAAGATTATTTCTTTTCTTTTCACTCTCAAGTGTCCATTACAATGGAGTTACTCAACAGGTACTGTGACTCGCTAACCCCTCCTTCACTGTCCCTGCCATCCAGGGCCCTGCTCTGATACAGACCAGCTGCCTAACCTTGGCTCAGCCCGAAGTTGTGAGGAAAAACCTGTAAGAAGTCCGAAACTTTACCTTTCTTTCCTGCAGGGCTCTGCAGTCCGAGGTAGGATTGTTGAGATGGGGATAACTCAAGGATTCAACTTGGAAGCATCATGGAAAAACATTGATGTGGGAGAGACTGATGCCTGAACACAGTGACAATAAGGAAACAGGACTTTACCTGCCTCTAAATCTTCTGCATGATACAGTGGACTAAACTGGTTCTCAACTTGGCTTATTAGTAACTACAGTTTTCAGAAGGTCGTTGAACAATTAATCCAAGGATATCCGGAAGCATGTAGCTTTGTGGTTTGCAACTACCTTGCAGGACATCAGGGGGCACTGTTTCACCGCCAGTAATTTAAACTAAGACAATACGGCATTTGTCGAGTACAATACACTGGATTTCATGTTGTACTTAATTCCTAATCCTTCCTGTAGGTGGACATTAGATCAGTTTAGCTACTCTTCATCTTTGTGTGTTATAGAATGGTTTGGATTGGAAGGCACTTTCAAGCTCATCCAGTTCTAACCCCCTCCCATGTGCAGGGACACCTTCAGTTAGACTGCGTTGACTCCAAGCCCTGTCCAACCTGGCCTTGAACACTTCCAAAACTGTTATCACAGTTAGAACTGATTTTTGTGTAATATATAATGAATAAGACCTGGGTTTGAAAGACCTGGGATTCTTATAAAATCTTTTTTGTTTTGGAGGTGGGGTGGGGAAGACAGAATCCATCAATGAAGTGGAACTCAATTACATGAAGTGTGTATATATAGTTACACAGCTACCCAGCACCTGGTCCAGAAAGGCAGCTGCAGAGCAGTTTGCTTCTTTTAAATGAAAAAGGACTTAAAGTTTTTCAGTTATTGTTTACAGATAGGTTAAAAAACATCACTGACGAAAAGCACAGAGCTAATGTTTTAGTAAATTACATATCTATAGTTTCTTTTTAATCGTTTAATATTCGTGAAGTACGAAAATAAATGCTCTGATGTCTTTTCCAGTAAACTTTATTCTTTATTTCTTTAAGAAAGATAAAGTACCAGAGGAATGACACCTGGTATTTCTTCTCAGAGTCATGATGAAGAACCACTGGTTCTTCTAAATACAGATCACTGTTTATAATAAACCATGTATTTTTTCAATTATAGATTTTTCCTATTTATTGTAGAGTGTGAAATAAAAAAGCCTCTCTCTGCTGTAGGGATGACTCCTGACATTGCTGGGAAGAACCTGGCCTCTCAATCCAGTATGTTCTAGATTAATTGCACATAGGCTGAGAGCTCCGTTCCCAAGGACCATAATGAAACTGCAGCATTTGGCTAAAAAGCAAACTTTGGATATGTGGTTAATTGGTTCAGAATAGAGGGTGTCACAAGTAACACGAGTTTCAATAAATTATAAAGGAATATAAACCACCTGAACACACACCTATCACCAGAAACCGGGTGGGGGGTGGGGGGGTTATGTGGGAAGAGAGTAAGGATTTAGATGAGTTGAGATGAATTGTGGTAACACGATCTCTGGACTAAGCATAACAGACTGAGTGTGGCTTACCTGTTTGCTACTTGAGATGGCAAGTGAGGATACTGGGAAGGTGCCCTACAGCTAAATCCTTGCATTTGACAAATGTTACAGTTGATTATAACTAAAATGGTCCAGTGCCGCTGCAGCGCATGTTACTCATAGATGAATGAGCAGGAAAATTGTTTTCAGCTTTGTTTACTTGAACTTCTGAGCATACAGCAGGGTTTTCTAACAGTGAAGTCCAGGAAGCCATAGTAATTCTCAGGTCCTGAGAAATTCAGGAAAAAGAAGAAGAGAAAATCATTTAGAAATTAGGTAGTGAACAAGAAGTGCTGAACAGATCAGTACAGCAAATGGTAGAAGAATGTGAAGGCTGCCAGCAAATACTGCATGTTTCAACATGTTGTTTCTGTGTATCACAGAACAGCCAGGTACTCTGCAGCACCACATTTACATCAAGTTCCGCGGATGTAAGTTTGAACTTGCTGTTCGTTTTTACTGTAAATAGACTGAGATATCCTCGATGAACTTTAATTCCAAGCAGACAGTGGAATACTTTAAGGACTGGCACTTCTGTGCTGGTTGTAAATGGAATGAATTAACCTTATCTGAAGAGTTCCAATTGCGTCAAAATAAATAGATAAGATAGAATACATTAGGCCTTCACCATCATGTCACAAAATGGCAAGTGGTGAATGATGTATCTCTCAACATCAGAAACTCAAACTCTGAAGGCATATTTTGTTTTAAAAGGGAAAGCAAATGTACAGTACTCCTTTAAATGGGAGGTTGTTGGATTTTTTTAACCTTTTGGTGTCAGCCACTATATCCTATTGTATTTTGTGTTGGCAAGTATTTAATAACCATGATTATTCGTCACCCAGTTGCACCTGTGCTGTTTCTTCATGCTGTATTCTGCAAAGAGTACTAATAAACAGGACTCCTGTGTACCAACATGACCCTGGAGCCATTTGTTCCAGCTGCCAAGAGCGCCAGGCTTCCGGAGACGCAGGAGCAGGGAGCAGGCATGTATCGGCTGTGCCCAGGGTGCTGCTGGTGTGTGGCACATGTGCAGAGCGACAGGATTGTCCCCATTTGCACTGAAAAATGCACACTCCTCAGCTTGTGTTTTAATCCTCTTTTTTTTCTGCTGTAATATGTATGTACACATTGGTACACAAAACCTCAACAGATCTAAGCAACTTCCTATCCAGGAAATAGATCTGAATTTTATCTAGGGACATAAAAATCAGAATAACTTTGGTGCTTTCAAAATAATGTCCTAATTCTTCTCCTGAAAGCAAGTTCACCATTTCTAAATAATTCAGTTTGAGTGGATGAAGAATAGGTGGGAGCCTTCAAACTCTCAGCTAGCTGGCTTATAATTGGGCAAAATGTGTAAATTGTATCCAAACTTTCTCATCTCATTTTCCAGTTCCAAAGTTTACTGGTCACATAATTCAGATTGCAAACTGCTTCAAACACAGGGGTATCTATTTATTCTCCGCTTTAACACTGTTGAATACAATTGAATCTTTGTCCATGACCACAGCCTCTATAATATGAAACAACACTAGTAATTAAGACAGGACAATTTCTCTATTGTCAAGAGCCTTATTTTCATGGCACAGCATTTGGAAGACTCACCCTGTGAAAGGATTAATCAAGGGTAATGTAACTATAATTTCTGATGTAAAGGAAAATTATATCCATATGCAAATAGTTTGGCTCCAGTCCTCTCATACTGCAAAGAAGGGAACAGCATCAAGTTCAGCAGTGGGAAGAGAGAGCTTTAAGGACAATCCTCCGCAGACTAAAACTAGGCACATTAAAATGTGAGCTGAAAAGTCTGGAACTACTTTTTTTTCCACTCCCATTCAATGGTCCAGGCTCCACACGGTTAAATGAAAGTTGCCACAGTTTGTTAAACATTGAATGCCTCTCCCAAGAAACAATATGAGCTATGATTACTCCATGGCAGGTCAAAAAGCTTTCTTGTTTCTCTGATTTTAGTAATCACAAGTTGTAAAAGTTCTCTCATTCGGAGGTTGAAGCAATAAAATGGCTAGTACAAGGGCTGTAAATTAAAGTGCAAAGAGAAACAGTTGAACTTTGGTAACAGCTACTGAAAAAATAAGGGAAACTAATGAACTGGAAAGTATGCACAACACAAAAGAGATAGATTTCCTTGAGGAAAAAAATCCATTCTGTGAGCTACAAACACCACTTACTGCTGTCTGCTGTGTTGTGCTAAATGGCATTTGTGGGATGAGATTTTTCTGCTCTGCTCATGGGTGTATTTATTCACCCTTGCTTAGGGTATGACTTCACACACGAGTTAGCATGAGGCAACAGTGGGTGGGGATTTACAGCATGCTGGCAGCTCCCTAGAAACCACCTGCCTGGATGCTCTGGCCCTGTTTTCCTTGAGGAGTATCTTCTGCTTACTGCTAGGTACAGCTGTGCCACTGTGGGTTACCTGACACACTGTAAATCCACACTTTAGGTAGCCTTGTAGGGACCTGCATGTACAGACAAGTCTGACACAAGCAAATTTAATGGCAGATGTTTTCAGTTTGTGAGAAATGTCCTGCTGCTAACACCATACTGAAAGACAGGACAACCTTCTGTCTGTGTAACCATCTGCTTTGGTTCTGCCAACAGCACAGAGATGTCATGTGATAAAACATGCTAAGAAGTATTTAGGATTCTCAAACAGTTTTTAACAAGCATTTTGACAAAGTTCCATCTGTATCTTTTTTCCCAGAGAATGCCTAAAAGGGCAAAAGAGTATGCTAGAACTGAAGGAATTCTAGTGTAAATGGAGCTTCTCTTGCTACAACTTGTTTCCCTCTGAGCCCTTTCCAAACCCTACTAAACCAGCACAGGTTCTGAAGGATTGAGCACTTTATGGAATTAATAGGTTTGCCTCTCTGCTACAAAGTAGTCTGGTGAAGAGTTATTCAGTTTTTTACATCCAATGCTACTCATTTTAGGCAGCTTTGAATGCTGACAGATGTTCTAACTAATGCTGTCAGTGTAAGAGCCATGGACATGTATGTTCAGATAAGTAAAGACAAGGATGATGAGCCTGCTGCTGACCCCACCCACTGGAGTTAAGACTAAGCCCTGGCAGAGACATGAGGATGCCACAACATATCACAGGTTGGTTTCTATAATCTTCAAAGACACAAATAGAATATACATCAATTGCATGAGCACTTCTCTCCTGTGGCTACACCCTGTCTAGTTTTATGAACCTCTGAACCAACAGCCCTTTACCTCTTGGGAGGTACTCTTACTTACAGTCTCAAGCCTGATAGAGAGCCAAGCTGTGAGCCTCTGAAGCCGAGGACAGATTTATGAGTGTCATCACTGCCTCAGAACTAATTTTCATCTCCAGTGTGCATGACAATTTCAGCAAAATACAGAGTTATGCTTTAAAC
The DNA here is from genome assembly GCA_024733675.1 of Psilopsiagon aymara. Lineage (NCBI taxonomy): Eukaryota > Metazoa > Chordata > Aves > Psittaciformes > Psittacidae > Psilopsiagon > Psilopsiagon aymara. The sequence goes on along the minus strand of JANRGW010016386.1, from coordinate 47,612 downwards.
TGCATTGTTATTCAAAGGGATTAAAAAAAATACATGATCTAGAAACAGGCTAAAAATAAAACATGTAAATTAGCTTTTTGAGAGTGTTCAGAAGTGGTTAGACACTCAGTCTAGCAGAAAGACATGACTACTCATTTACTTCCTTATTGGCTCTGTTTGACCAGCTTCATATAACTGAAACATTTAAATTGCTCATAACTCCAGATGTTCTCAGTATTCAAATCAGGGTGACAATAATTACCTGTTATAGGGTTGTTTTCAAACCTGCAGGAAAAATAAAATATGCAGAAGCACCAGTTTCATTACACATCTTTGAGCAGCAGCAGCCTATGTCGATTTGTAAAGGCATGAACTCTTCAGAAGCACATCATGGTCAAGATGATATTTCTCAGTATTGTACTCTTCCTACAGTCCTTTCAGGGCTTCATTCTCTGAAGATGGTGCAGTCTGCAAAAACAAAACCAAGTTGAACACAAACATTCTGAAACTGTCCTAATAAACTGTTCCTGAGTGAGTCTATAATATAGATAATGTATATAGCAATGTCTACCATCCTACCATGTAAAAAACCTGTTGGCACTTTTGAGTGTTAAGTCTGTTTCTGGTCGCTGCTAACTTTATCAGCGGTAACCAGTTAAAAGTCATGATGAATTTTCAGAATTCCTTAGTTTTGTTGAGTAAACACAAGACTGTTTTGCAATTTGGAACACATGACCTATTTTCTGGGGATGAGACTTGGTTATCTTTAGAAGGGTACACCCAAACCAATCAGGTCTGCAGGCTCTGGAGAATCTCAGTTAGAGCTAGATTGCCAAATACTCCAGTGGTACTGATCATTCTCTCTCCACTCATCTCCCTGATCTGCTGACCACAGTGCATGTCACAGCCGCACCTTGCATCGTTTCCTGATACCTCAGGAGTGACTCACACATCCGTGCAACTTTCCCTGAAAGCAGATTTTGTCCCTTTCCTGTGTTGGAGAGTATCACAAGGCCCACCTTTACCCAATTTCTAGAGGAGACCTGGAAATGACCCCATAAAGGCCTAGGCCAGATCCCAGTATTGCTCTAATTTTCACTGACTGCAGGAAGAGCTGAATTTATCTCCTTGAATCTAATTCACAGTTCACTTAAGTCAACAGAAAATCTCCCACTGGCATCAGTGGCTCACGAGTACTGGAGAGAACTGAACTTTATTCTCCCAACACATCTGCATCAGATGGAATTACAAAGCAAAATTTTAATATAGATCTCAGGAGTTTTCCTAATGTAAGCTCACATACTCTTCAGGGCCTGGTGATAAAAACTTTTTGTTTCATTTTCTGGCTATGTGACAGAGCCAGTAATGTGCTCCTAGCATGTAAAATATAATTTGGCTAAGCTATAATTATACTTCAGTAAGTGTAAACCACAGCCAGCCCACGCTGCACTGCCTAATCAGCATTCAGCTCTTTGATAAGTGGAGGTATCGCCAACACTTGATAAAATAATCCTGCTTAAAACCAGTAAGCAAGGCCTTATCTTCCAAGCCAAGGAAAGATTATTTAGAATAGCCATTGAATAAGGTCATGTATTCCAGCACGAAGACTTCTGTATTGCCAAAAAAGGTACAAAAAGAGGCTGCATTCCAACCCCCTAGACACCAAGGTATGTGTTTTAATGTAGCTTTAATGAAAAATAGCTTTAATGAAGCTACTTTGATACTTGTGCCTTTTTGTCTTTTTAACCATGTGCCTGCTCTACTGGCTTTGATTCAACAGAGAAATTTCTCTCAAAATAACCTGGAAAGAAGGCAAAGTTAACACTACTAAGAATGGTCCTTCGCAGCCCTTGCTTTGCTGGAGAATGACACTGTATAAAGCAATTCTCTCTGCTTCTAAACTACTGAGCAACATTTAAACAATAATTTCTTCAGATTTGGAAACCTGGAGACATTACAGGTAACAAGCTCTTTATGAGCTCCTGCAAATTGGAGCCAAATTAAACGCTGTACTACGAACAACGACGTGATGCACCTGTCTTTGCACCACAGTTATAGTATCGCTTTCTATAGGTGATACCTAAGAGCTCAGGGGAAACATAATGTGTCACACTAAAAAGCCAAACCACACTGTTAGAGGCTGCTTTAGTCAACACAAATACCCTAGGACCATTCAGCCCTTAGACCCTGAAGTTTATGGTTGTTTCTTTGTACACTGACAACAAAGACCTGCCTGGTACTTGGAGGTGGTTGAAGAAGCAGTGCTACTTTCAGTGGTAGCCACTGAGAGGTTTCAAGACTGCAGACTAAGGCTTGGATTTTTAAAACTACGCACAGAGGTTTACCTGCACTTGGATCAAGAACCAAGCAAACAAGGAGGATTAGCATGCACCCAGCCTGTTCTCTTCCCCATTTACATAGTAAAGAAAAAAGGCCTATCATAATATCCACCATTCCTTACTGGCAAGGATCACATAGTTCAGCTTGGTGATAACAACAGGGTAGCACTTACCTTGAACAAAACTCTGCATTTACATAGAAAATGAGTGTTAAAATAAGGCAGGGATTCCTGAGCCTATTGATCCTGCTCATCCTCCTGAAGAACACCATCATTTGACAGCAGCAATGAGAAAAGTCCCTATCGGAGGCTTTAAAGTCTTCCCAAGTTTTCAGTTGCTAAGATCATACTCTTATTTCAGTCCTGGACTAGCGTACCAGAAAAGCATCGAGAAGCCAAACAAAACCCCAAGACAAATCAAGGTAAATGCTGCAAAACTCCAATTCAGGCTATACCAGGAGCAGACCCAAAGAACAGACATTTAACTCAGATGCACCCAAGACAGCACCTGCCTAGTTTCAGCAAGGCACTGTAGGCAACAGTAAATACAAACCCCAAGATACAACACAAACAGCTGCACACGGAGACAAAACCACAGAGAGCTGATCTGCACTTACGTTTCAGGTTTCACACAGTTTCATTAACTGAGGTTTGCATGTTCAAAAGCATCAACATGTTTTCATTGTATGGCAAATGTGAACAATGGTGAGAGGAAGTTCCAAGTTTTTGGAAAAGCTGGCAATTCCTCATAAACACCTGAACAGATGTAGAGGGATGTGGCTCTGGTTTTCTCTATTAAAATTGTTTTTTCTAGGTCACTATCTTTCAGAAAGATCTATGCCTATTTTTTAACTGAATTAATAAACTCAAAACCCTTCAGAAATATTTCCAGTGTACCATACCTATCTTTTTTCCTCTGTTTTGTATTGCTTTACACTTTGGAAAGCCGTTTTAAAACCTGCAGCAGGCCTCCCTGCATTTCCCCCTCGGCAGCCTTGCAGGGATTTGGCACTACCTCCCGTTCTGGAGGTTCCCACAAAGCTGCGCTGCTCGGAGACAAAGCACAGGGAAGTGGGGATGCTGCAGCACCAGAAACAGCTCTCGAGAGCAGTCCCCAGGTAGAGCGACCTAAGGTGTGTTTTGAGAAAGAAAGACAAACTCCTTACTCCCGTGTGTTCTGTACAGACAGGTGTTCTGGGTTTTCCCAAGTTAACTGAGGGATTACGATGATTTGTTTTAAACACCAAGTCCTCATGGAGCAGTTCAAAGGGCACCTCAGATGCCAACAAGCCTTAACAACAAGGTGTGAATGTTTATTACCGGCTCTCGGCTCGCCGGGAGCGGACTGCGGGAGCGATCCGTGGCAGCTCGCCTGCAGAGGGGAGAGAAAACACCCCCGTCTGTCTCCTGAGGGAAAGGAGAGGCCGGGCCCGGAGGCCGCACGGCCAGGCCAGGTACCTCTGGGCAGCCACCCCGGAGAACCCTGCCCGCGGCGATGGTCACCTGCCGCAGCGGGAAGTCCCGGGCAAGGAGAGGGGGCAGCTTTGTTCCCCCGGCCAATGTGTCACCGTTGCCTCCTGTCCTGTCCCCTCCCCGCAGAGCAAACACACCCGGGAGCTTCCCCGGTGACTAACAGTTTCCCTCCCGCCCTCCGACAGACACCCCCGGGCCCCAGCCCTCACAGCCCCTGCACCGCCTCAAGGCGCCCCTCACCGCTCCCCCTCCCTGCTCTACGGACCACACTCGGGGCGGGGCGGGCCGGGATGGGTCCCGCCCTGCCCCGTCCAGTTTCGCCCAGGTGCGGGGCAGGGCCAGTGGTGGACCAGCGTACCTAGCCGGCCCGGGAGGAGGAGCCGGAGCCGCAGCCACCACCCCCCGCGCGTCCCAGGTGTAACCAGAGCCGGGAGGGCGCGGCGCAGCCACCATCACCACCTGCGGAACCTGTTGGGCGGCTCATATCGGCTTCACCGCCGCGCACGCACCGCTGCGGCTCCGCTGCTGACTTTGCCCCAACGGCCTGAGCCATGAAGCTGGTCTGTGGGGCTGCGCTCTTGCTGCTGCTCTGCGCTGCTGCCTCTGCTCAGAACTGTGAGTGCCCGCGTTTCTCCCCCCGCCTGCACCCCTGCTCCTAACCGGGCTCCATGGCTCCTTTCAGCGGCCGCGCTGGGGGCGCCCCGCTTCGGTACAAAATGGCGCCCCCCGCCGCCGGGGCCGCGGGGGGGACGGGCAGGGGAGGGCAGGTTGGGGCCTCCGTGTCCCTTTGTCCCCGGCCGCGGGGGCCCGCGGCGAGGTCCCGACGGAAGTTCTCGGCTTTCAGTGGGGACGGGCGGGGGAGCGGCGGGTCTGGGTGCGCCACGCCCGGCCGGCCCCGGCCGGCGAGGGGCGGCTTTGTCCCGCCGCGGGGCAGCGGTGCCCGAACTCAGTGCCGCGCTTCTTTTCCAGCGTGTATGTGCGAGAAGAACAAGCGCGTCACCAACTGCAGGCTGGACAGCGGCGTGTGCTGGTGCGACGCGGTGGGCTCCGGAGTGACTGTGAACTGCGACACGCGTGAGTACCGCGCGGGCGGGCGCGCTGGTGCGGGGCAGCGCCGACCGAATTCGAGAGGAGGTGTGAAACTGTGTGAAAATAGCCATTGAGCGCTTAAATGCAATGGCGGTAAGGAGGGAAAGCTGCGTCCTGGTCTTCCAAGGTCAACTGGTGACGCAAGATAAGCGTTTAGGGTTCCTCCCGTGTGACTTGTGTGGATGTGCATACACCTATATTGGTGCAAATGCCCCGTCCACCTTAATATTTGGTCTCTAATGGCAAGGATTTCTCAAAGATTTAGTTTCCTTCTAAGCGCGTATCATGACTTTTGCTGTGCATCCAGAGGTGATAAGAGCCTTATCTCAGGACCTTACTCTTGATTCAAGCTCAACTCAACTGCAAGTTCAACTTCTGCTGTAGGAGATGGAAACTGGCTGGGCCTCTTAAGCGTCTTGAGAAACTGACACAGCCCAGTTGTGTCAACTGATCCACCACCTACGTGTTAGACACCCGCTCTTCATTGTAATAGCTTCAAATTGGTTGCTTCTGATGTAACCTTGTGTTTTTATAGACCGGGAGCTCTGTTCTGAACATGTATGGTCTGATGCTGCATAACATGACTTTCTGGTTATTCTCAGTGACTTCAAAATGCCTGCTGATGAAAGCAGAAATGATGGGCACAAAATCGGGTCGCCGTGAGAAGCCAAAAGATGCATTTGAAGATAAAGATGGCCTTTATGATCCCGAGTGTGAAAATACTGGTGTTTTCAAGGCAAAGCAGTGCAATGGGACTGTCTGTTGGTGTGTGAATACAGCTGGTGTTAGAAGAACTGACAAACAAGATGCAGACTTGAAGTGCAATCAATTAGTCAGAACATGGTATGTCTTTCAACAGGGTGTGCTATGAGGTGAAAACATTCCTGTATTAGGTTTTGAGGTTTAGAGGGTTTATCTGCATGGGGATGAATGAAGATGGAACAATGAGCACCTGAGTACTGTTTTTTCTTTTTGTCTTCAGAAACAAAGAGACATTGATGGGGTTTGGAGGCGATTTTCTTTGGTTTTGTCTCATTGCTTTGTGGGGGTTTCTTTTGTCTGGGGTTATATTTTTAATATGCGTTGTTACATGTACATGCTTTAAGAATATTCATTGTATTTTGCCTGTTGCTTCAGGTGGATCATAATTGAAATGAAACATGCTGAGAGAAATACTCCTCTGAACCCTGAGTCTTTAAAGAAGTAAGTGATGATAGTAAGGTGTCACAGCAATGCCTGCATGCACTTCTTGGTACCTAGTATATTTCTAATCAAATATTTAAAGGTGTTGTCAAACTTATACATCTCACTTCTAAGGCATCTTTAAAGTGACCTACAGATCCTTAATGGAACTTCTTTAATTTTTATTGGGGATAAAATAACTGCTGATGAGCTTCATTTCGATTTTTAACTGATCACTAGTTTTTGTTCTTGTTTTACCAAGTCAGTGTACTGGAGACGATGGATGGTAATAAGGCAAAACTACCCAAAAAAGTAAACTGAAAAAGATGGTGGAGGGCCTGCATAGCAGCAGTAGCAATAGGGAAAAATAAGAGTTCAGTTACTTAGCTGAAATAAAGTCTTATTTCTCTCTGTTACAGGTCATATAGCAAAAGAAAAAAGTCCTGGTAGCTATTCCCCACACGCCCCTACCCACCCTCTCCCACCCAGAACAAAGGTTGCTTCTGTAACTCTTCTGAATTCCAAAGACTTCAAACTCTTCTCTCTGACACTACAGGAATTAACAGAGCTCTAGTATCATAATGAGTGTAGTGGGTTTGCTTGGGATGGAGTTAGTTTTCTTGGTAGCAGTTGCTACAGTGCTATGGTTTAGACCAGTGACCAAAGCAGTGTTGATGCTAAAGCACTGATGACTTCTTGCTGAGCAGTACTGTCGAGGGCGCCTCCAGCCTTGCTCTGCTGGCCCCGTGAGTAGGTTGGGAGTAGGCAGGAGGTTGGGAAGGGGACAGAGCAGAGGTGACTAACCTGAACTGATCAAAGAGAGATCACATATTGTACAGCAAGTTGCCATTGTTCAGCTTTGGCTGGGCATCAGTCTGCTAGTGGTGAGTGGTGGCTTTTGCATTGCTATGGGGTTTTTAATTTCCCACCTAGCCCTTTCACTTAGTAGGCTGCCTTTATCTTGACCCATTAGGGTTTTTTCTTGCTTTTGCCCTTTTGATTCTCTTCTCATTCCTGCTAGAGGGAAGTGAGTAAGAGATTAGGTGAGGGTTTAGCAGCCAGATGGGGTTAACCCATCACAAAGACTGCAGGAAAAAATAACCAATTATGCTAATCTTCCCTGCTTTTGAAAGCAGTGCTGGTTTTAGAGTTCTGGTTTAATATCCTTACAGGTTTTTCAAGGAAACAATTGCCAGTCGTTACATGCTGGATGGACGCTATATAAGCAGTGTTCTGGTAAGAGACACATAATTTTTAAACAAGTATCTGAATTTTACTTAGTTGTGGGTAACTTTGAAAACTGTGACAGATGCAGCACAGCATGAGTCTTACTAGAAGCTCTCAAAATGGCAATGCTGAGCAGCTAGCAAATAGCTATATCTCATGAAATACGAAGGAACTACATATTGCTCTCAGTCAGTAGATAAATTCTTACTTTGCTTCACTAAAATCTGAATCTTACCGTAAACAGTTGGCTTAATATTATAAATGTGATTCAGAATGGGAGTTCTCAAATTGGAATGTAATACTTTGCTGTGTATTTGATAACTGTATTTAAATCAGCCCTTTCGTAATACCACACTATATTTCTTGCAGTATGAGAAACCTTACATTACTATTGATTTGAAGCAAAATGCCTCAGAAAAATCTGCTGGAGATGTGGATATAGCTGATGTGGCCTACTACTTCGAGAAAGATGTAAGTTTGTCATGGGTGAAGTCTGCCAAAGACTAGATATGTATACTGCATTGCATTGAGTAGCCTTACTGTATACTTGCTGAGGCAAGGTGAATTATTGCAATGCTTAGATCTTTCCTATCTGTTCTTAGGTAAAAGGTGACTCCATCTTTCATAATAACTTCCTCAACATCAGCATTGATAATGAAATGTTGAAGCTTGAGAAGACAGTGGTCTACTACGTTGATGAAATAGCACCAGAGTTTTCCATGAAGTCTCTGACTGCTGGCCTCATTGCCGTCATTGTGGTGATAGTAATAGCAGTAGTTGCTGCAATTGTTGTTCTGGTAAGTTCTAACAAAGTTGTCAAGCAGAATGGGTAACTGATTTAGGAAATAACATGTCCAGGGCAATTGGACTGTGATGGAAACAGTTTTTCTCACAAACTGGTTTCTTTTTTGAGACCTGGGAGGTGGGAAAGAGGTGATGGGCACAGCATCACTGTTTCAGGTCATGACTGAAGGGTGTTGTGTGGAAAATGAAAGTAATAGGAAAAACTAATTGAGATGAGGAAAAAGTATTTCTCTTGCCTCCTCGTTTAAAGTAGTTGAAAGCAATAGACAGCCTCTCACTTACCTTGCTTTGGAATGGTGGGGAAGGGACAGCTTCAAGTTAGGAGTTTTAAAGTTCTTAACCAGATGAAGGTAGATGTAAGTCAAGACTTAAAGAGAACTTCAACTTTATTCTGTCCTTTTCTTGCAGGTCCTCACAAGGAGGAGGAAAGGGAAGTACGTGAAAGCAGAGGTAATTAATTTTTGTTCAAGGTGTATGTGTGGGGAGGAGGTTGGCCAGAATCCAGAAACTTCTCTAAGTTTGCTGTAGGTTAACAGATTGCTGTGGGTGCTTCAGATGTGTTCAAGGAGACTGAAAGCATTTGGATTCTGTAACTAGTTTTCATATCTATATAGAGCCCAAGTTCACCATGGGTCCTTTCTGCACTAGTTTCAAAGGCAGACAGTGATCTGCATTTCCCGTGGTGAGGGTGGTGCTACCAGCAAGTACTGGTTTTACATATCTATAGCAAGGGCCACACAATCCACAGGAAACACTGATTGCTTTGTTCTGTCAGGAAGACCTTAACTTGAGGTGTTTGCATCCAGTTTGCAGTTTCTATTGAAGAGCTACTTTCCAATGGAATCGTAACAAATGGTGCTAGTGCTGGAGTGTTTCACTCCAAGCATGAAGCCTTTTGAAAGGAATCCAAAGAATGTTGTAGCTTCATAGGGTTTCTGTAGGGAGCACACTCTTAAAGTGTGCCATTTTCTAAAAAGTATTAGAAAAGCTGAAGTGTTACCATGATCTTGTCATGTTTGATTCTGTTAGTTTTTCTGGTTTTCTGTTTTTTATGTTTTTCTGTTAGTTTACATCAGATCCCTTTGCTAATAAAAATCTTGGATGTTTGTGCATCTTGGGTCTTATGTTGGGAACCAGCATGAATGTTAATCTTCTACCTCTTCCCCTCCAGGTAAAGGAAATGAATGAAATGCATAGAGGACTGAATGCGTAACTTCATCAGCCAAAGTAAGATTCAAACAAGATGATGGAATCGTTGGAGGCATGGATCTTAACTCTTTAATGATCCCTCTTGAAAGGGAAGCAGTTGTGCTCACTTAATAATTGTTAGAACTCTTAACAGCCAAGACTGGTAACTATGCTATTACTTTGAGAGTTAAAAACCAGCCCCATCTTACTCAAGTCAAACTTAACTATTGCTCCCTGATTTTATTTTTTTATGAGGATGAAATTAGTTGACAAGTGCTGTTACTAGGGATTTGGAGCATAGATGCTTAAATGGGTATTTTATCTGTGTGGGAGGCTTATTGAGAATAAAGATTTTTGTAGCCAAGTTGTAACAGATTGCCTCCTGTATGACTGAACATGATGTTTTTATGGCTGTTTGTACATATCTGAAGTTGCTGTAACTTTTTTTTATTACTTGAATTAATAAAACTTTGAAACAGGTTTCTGATTGTTCCATGTTGAAATGATGATGATCTGCTAAGTTCTCGTGCTTTACAAATTCAGTGTAGTATTGCCTTAACGCAAGCAACCTTAGCATAGGTGCCAATATTCTGGAACTCCAATTAACAAAGTTTGTATTAGCCACCTAGTATCTCAATAGCATGATTTTTTTAAAAGCTGTGAAAAATAAGCTTTACCCCCTTTTCCGCTCTTAATGTGCACCCCAAGTAAAATGATGAAATATGGATTGCTTGTATAAAAAAATAAACATGCTGTGAATGTGGCAATTTCAGGAATGCGCAGACTGCTCTTTCAAGTGGTATGTGAGTATTTGTGATAAAATGAGCCTCTAATCTAGAATATCTCTGGTGTGCAGGCTTGGGAATGGGTAGCCTAGCATCTGGCAGTGGACCTGGGGAAGAGCTATTGCACCATTACCGTAATTTACATAGCTGCCATTGCCTGGTTCCTACACAGCTAAAATCTGTTTCTGCTGTTGCGTGCTGGCCTGGCTGACCAAGCTTGCTTACACAGGTTATTTACCTCCCAGAGCTTAGGGTAAAAGAGCATGTTTTGGCAATCACTAATCTGTAAGGTATACTGGCTAACAAAGAAACACATATAGTCTCTCTGGCGTATCTGATTTATAAAGGAAATGCTGTAACTCCTGTTGCCAAAGAAATAATGAGATACAAGATAAGGGACTGAATGACAAATATGATTAGTAATGCAGTGTTTGTTTTGACCTCTCTGCCTAAAGCAGGTAAAGTAGTAGTAGAGAGGGTATTCTACCTACTGTGTTCACAAAATTTAGTGTGAAATACTCCCTATTAGCTTGTGTGTCTGCTAAATACAACAGGGAAGTTGCTGGACTCCAGTGTCACAGGTCACTATGGTATCTTCTGCCATTGATCGAGGCTGCAGCTGATGTGCGTGTGTTGCTGCGTTGGATGTTTAAATGTAGGCAGCAACTGTTCTCTTGGCTCTTCCACAGTCTGGTGCTGTGAGCTTTGGTATTTGTGTGTACTCTAGTTGGGCAGTGTGCTGAGATATGAATTTCATATAATTCTTTAAATCGATAAATGAAGCCTAGTTTTCAGTAAGTTGGTCTTCAGCAATTGTGTGAGTTAGTTTTCCCCATTTCTTTGCTCTCTATATCCTATACTTTCTTAAATGTCTACAATATGGTATCCTTGTCATTCCTTTCTTCTCCCCAAGGTCGTAATGATATTGTTTCCTCTCCTCCTCTTCCTTCCCTCCCTGTTCCATACCTTATTTTTGGCTTGTGGGATGGAAAGATGTGTGCTGGCTGGGCAGGAACTACACATGTGCTGACTTGACTGGCTGGTATGTACCTGCTGTGTGGCCTGCACCTTGTCCCAGTCAGTTCTTTGAACATCATTTTCTCCCTACTTTTCTCACAGTAAGAGAAAGCATTTAGATACTTCTCCTATTTTGTTTTACCTAATGGAGCTTTTCAAGTTATATGTAAAGCTTAGTGTCTCTAATACAGTCGTCTTCTTTGTCAAGTTTGAAACTAGCCAAAAGGTTAGAAAACCATCAAGTTTATGGAAATTAATTAAAAAATGGAAGAAAGTTTAACTAAATCCACAACTGAAGGGATTGTAGTGTCTATGTCAGTATCTAAACTCTGTTACTACAATACAAACATAATGCTGCATAGCTCTCAAAATGGTGGTCAGTAATATGCTTTTCCTTTTCCAAGCAGTTTTATTGATCTTCATACTGGCTTTTGCCCTGTTTACTGAACGCTGCACTTGTGCAACAGTCCAGCTGCATAGAAGTGCGCATTTATAGGAAAATAGAAAGGGAAAAGGGGGAAAAGAGAAACTTGTGTTATCTGCATCCTGTAGCTTTATTATGTTAATAATATTTTATTCTAGAGGAGGCTAATGTTGTGAAATAAATAACGTAAAGGCCACTGTTACTATCAACTCTCCAGCTGTGCACGTAATGTTTCTTCTCATAGATAAAGCAGTTTTGAGCTGCTGACAAAAATGATTGCTATTGAAAAACAGTATGGTACTAAATAGCAAGATACTCTTTTCTCTATTTTAATACTTGGAAAGCATTCAGCAAAGTTAAAAAGCAAGTTTTCTGTAAAAGAAACAAACCCACAGAACTCCATAAAATAGTACTAATCAATTTTTGACAAGGTAACTGTTTTGATGCTTCTATTTGCCCAATTCATTAATATCCTTCTGTAAAGGAGCATGGGTTTTAAATCTAAAATTCTACACAAAGTTATGATATGGTGTTCCTTTTAATGTGTGTCAATGTGATAAAGGATATGACGGGCAGACTGAAGATTTATTAAATATTTTGAGACTGAATAAATGAGGTCTTTTGTTAGAGAGGATGGATGATATTTATCTTAATGCCTGTGTACAACATGGCAAAATAGTGTTTGTACTGCCATGTGCAAATTACTAATAAATGACTACACAAGCATATTTATATATTAGTTATTATTACTACTGAGCAAAATTAAATAAATGTTTATGCAAGGAGGATGACTTTTTAGAAGAGGATATGCAAATAACATATTTGAGAAAGCATGACCAATAAAGCTTTCTTTCAAAGACCTAAGCAATCCCTAAGTGTAGTTTCCACAACTACAAAAGGTCAGTGTTGTGTATGTACCGTCTGTTGACAATAGCATGCTCATAACCTTCCTTGAACAATCATAGTAAGTTCAGTAAGAGAAATAACATTGTTTGTGAACCATGTTTATTTATATCCTCACCTACTGGACTTCGATTGCTATAATATACGCTGACTTTGGATTACAGACTGCTTGATGTAGCCTGAAAAATACTGTAGGAAACCAAAAATGCTGGGCATGAGGGACAGCTCTGCTGCCCCAACTTCACAACTGCTAGTACTGAGTTCTAGCAGCTCCCAAGAGAGGCTGTAGCCTGATACTACAAAGGTCCATTGCTGGGCACAATGCAGTAAGTGCAAGCTGGAGGAATGCCTTGTGTGTTGAGGATAGATCCCATCCTCACAGACCTTTATAGACCCATCCTTGCAGAGCTTTATGAACTTTGCTAAAATCTTTGTGTCCTGGGTTCAGCAGTAGCAGTAATTTTTCTCCTCAGTAGCTGGTGCAGTGCTATGTTTCTGACTTTCAGCCTGGGAACAGTGCTGGTAACACCGACGTTTTCAGTTGCTGCTCAGTAATGTTTACTCTGACCAAGGACTTCCTGAGCATCATGCTCTGCCAGGGAGGAGGGGAAGCCGGGAGGAAGTAGAGACAGGACACCTGACCCAAACTGACCAAAGAGGTGTTCCATACCACAGCACATTCATGCCCACTGCATAAACTGGGGACAGTTACCCGGAAGGGTTAGATCACTGCTCGGGTCAGGCTGGGTATCAGTCCGTGGATGGTGAGCGGTGTGTTCTCTCCCCTTGTTATTTCCCTTGTCATTATTATGATCGGTGGCAGCAGCAGTGGTTTGTGTTATACCTCAGTTACTGGACTATACTTATCTCAACACGTGGGAGTCACATTCTTTTGATTCTCCTCCCTATCATTCCGGGAGCTGGGGGAGGAAGGGGGTGTGTGGTGTGAGCAAGTGAGCTACGTGGATGACTGGACTTAAACCACAACACTTTGTCTTTGTCTTAGCAGTGATACGTCTGACAGATGTATGCAAGGGACAGGGTGATAAATAAAAGGAGGTGGTGTGTAATGTTAGAAGGAACCCAGCCTATAAAAATGTCATACATGTAAGAAGTGGGTTTTTCTCTACTAACCATTAAATGCACCACAGAATTCTTACACATTTAGGTGCCTGCATGGCTATACCAAATTGGTCAGAGTGAGTAAAGTACATACCAGAAAGTTAAAAGGTTCTTTGCATGGCAATAGCTACATTTTCTGTTTTCAAACTTACATTAACTAAATATTCTTATCTTGTTAATATTAAGTCTCGGCTGCACTACACATGTGCACGCATACATACACATCAGTCTGGTACAAAATTTTCTGGTGACATCCCCACCAACTAGTGAGCATTAGAGCTGCCACTGATCACACGTGTATGTTAATTGACATTTGGTGAAAAAGGATTTCTCCCCCTCCCCCCTTTTTTTTAAACGTAGAGTGGTTAAAGTACAACCATTTTCCTACCTGAAAAGCCATTGTGACTTTTTTCTATATGCTCGTTATGCATAAGGCGGCAAGAAAATTGATGAAGGTCTAGATTAGCATCTGTTCTCCATATGCCATGTGTCTAACAAGTACAACCATCTTCTTATTTTCCTGCTCCCGGTAGGCAAGGGAGAAAGCAAGAAGCACTCTGCTAGCAACAGCACAGTAAAGCAACCAAGCCTGGCAACAGGGAGATGGTCCCCATTCAGAGTTAAACCTCTGCGGGTCAGCCAATGTACCGAGCTGTCCTGGGAAAACAGATGAGGCAAAGAAACCAGCAGAAGCTCAGAGGAAAGGTGATCAATCCGTGATGTTTTGTGCAAGAGCTGTCACACCATAAATGTTTCCCATGATTGCCACTCTAGGAGCGTTAGCAGCCAGTTTGGGTGGTGGCTTTCTGTGAATGGGAGCCTGCAGGTCAGTACAGCTAGCTGCCTTGAGCTAACTGATGAACCAAGGGGTGTAACCAGCCCAGAGGAGACAGAAGAAAGCACTGCAACATGCAGCCATTGCAGCTTCGCAGTCATTGTTTTAGCTCATTCGAAGGTGGTCATGAGGTCTCTGGAGCTCACTTCCTCTCCAGTTCTTCATGCAGGACACTTTTTTCCTATCTTCTGCCTAATCTGTAGTCATCAGTATGTATAAAGACAAGCACTCCCAGTTCATAGTGTATATTTTGGGCTGACCTGGTATTATCACCTCTTGGCAAGATTGCTGAACAGTATGAGTGCCTTGCATTTGCTAAATGACAATTATTTAGGTTGACTTTTCCTAGGTAAGTACTGCTGCAAGCAAACACTTTTGGTGGAGGGAGGTATCAGACCAGATACTTCAGCTACTTCTGAAAATAAGGTTAGGAAAAGTACATTCACTCATACTGAAAGTAAATCCGACTGCCCTGCCAGAGGAATGTCATTTTTACAACTGTTACAGAGATATGAGGAAGATTTTGGGCAGCTACAAACCTCTCAGTATTTATAGTGATGTTGTGCTTTGCTTCTTCCTTCCCAAGCCAAACCATAGCAGATTGGACTTTATTTCTCTGCCAGTGTTCCTTCACTGAGTGCATTTGCAAAAACGCTTTGAAGGCCTTTTTTGGGAAAGCTGTTACCTCAGGGGTACAGGACTGGGGTTTGGGTGGGGAAGGCTAACAGCAGTTAATGACATTTTTCATATGCAGCTGAGCTGCGGACAGGCAGCCCAGGGTGACACTGGACAGCAGCAGGGCAGAGGTGACAACAACAAAGTGTTCCCTGCAGAGGAACTGCCAGGACATGGTAAGACCTTCAGATGGAGGTATCAGGGTGGCTCCAGTGGTAAAAGGATAGTGTGAAAAGCTGAAGTAGTGCTTATGTGGGCGTCTGAGGGCCTTTAGGAAACCACCTATTGACACCGTGCAGTGTCAAAGATGAGCAAATTGATTCACTGAGTGGAAAGAAGAGAGAAGTTAGGTGAGAAATTTAGCAAAACAGATCCCCGAAGTGTGCCATAGCTGGGACCAGAGGGCTGGAACAAGAGTGGGAGATGAGGTTGGAGAAGTTCAGCTAATACAGAAAGCAGAGGGAAAGCAATAGAATGCACACAAGGGGATGTTCCGATGCAGCAATTTACACAAACCAGAAGAAGGGAGAAGCACTTCTGTAAGAAACGCTTAAGTATGTAGACTTTAAGACGAGTTTTGTTTGTAGGTGATAGGGTGCAGGCAGCTGAACTGAGGTACAAGAATAATGATTTAGAACTGACTGGAAAAAAGAAAAGCAGTGTGAGACAAGGGGCGTTTCCAGAAAGATTTGATTCAGCTGATGAAACATGATATTTCCCATTATTCTTAAACAATAATCTATTCCTTTATGTCTTTAGCAGGAGGAAAAACAGAATTCCTGGGACAGGGGAAGGAAAAGATCATGAAATACCGAGAAAACGAAGCACTCTGGCCACAGGGACCTCATGTAGCCAGGGACCAGGTCCCTCTGAACACGGCAGGGCAGTCAGTGCCCTTTCCGTACCCGAGCAGGATGACCCGGTGTGTACACTAGGGCCAGATCTTGTTTATATTGCCCATGTGCCGTGTTGTACCTGCGAGGAGCGACCGTGAGAGTTGCTTTCTCTTTCCCCGAGGGAGCACACGTGATCCCTGGACACCATTCCTCCGGGAAGCAGAGGAGGCCCCATTACACCACAGCCTCCTGCCCCCCGGCGGTATGAACCCTGCACTCAGGCTGCGTTGCAGCATTTACCTCCTGCGGCTCCTCGGCACGCTGCGCCCTCAGGGCCTCCGCGCTCAGCTCGGCAGCCGGGGCCGGCTCCCTCCCTGACGACCCGTACCGGCGCCAAGCCCCGGGAAGCGCGGGCCCTCTCCGGCCTCACGGGGGCCCGCCGGGCCTGCGGGGGGCGCCCTCTCCGCTCCGGCGTTGCCATGGCAGCGTAAGGCGCGAAGGCCCAATTCTCCGCGCTCCCGCGACGGAGGTTGCTTGGTATAGGGGCGGGGCGAGCGTGACGCACTGCGCAGGTCCAGCGGCGATTGGGTGGTGTCGCCGGCGCGCGCGCGGCGCGGCGGGCGATGGCGGGAGGCGGCGGCATGGCGGCGGCGGCAGCAGCGGTGGAGCCGCCGCGGGACGCGGTGTGGCCGGAGGGAGCGGGGGCCCAGGCGGGCTTCGTGCGAGCCGTGCTCTCGCTGCCCGAGAAGCCCGACACCACCGTGCGCTTCTTCGAGCGCGGCGACTACTACACGGTGCACGGCGGGGACGCGCGGCTGGCAGCCCGCGAGCTCTTCCGCACCCGCGCAGTCATCCGCCAGCTGGCGGGGACATCGGGTGAGTGCGGCGGACAAGGGGTCCTGAGGGGCGGCGGACAGCGCCGGAAAGCGACGGGGACAGCAGCTTTCCCCCCCGCCGCAGTCGATGCAGAGGTGTCGGGTTCTCTAGGGCAGCTCGGGAGCTGCGTGTTTTCCGGCCGTTGTATTCCGTGGTTACCTCGGGCCTGACTCCTCCGCCGCGTTGTTTTTCAGGTGGTGGGGACGTTGTCAGGGCAAGAGAGCATGAAGTGCTGCGGTTCTTTTCTCGCCCTGGGTCGCTGCGTGACTGTTGGATCCTGCGGCACCCCGGGTACCCGCTGCTGTTGTCTGTGTTGACGCATGTGGGAAGGGAGGTGTCAACAGGTCTCTAGATTTTAATGTCTGATTCATTTCGGCTTGGAAAGAAGCTTGGCTGAATGCAAATCTTTCTTCTTCAGCCTCCCGCGGCTTTGAAATGATAATTGGTATCCATTCTGAGTAGGTTGTGTGTGACAGATGTAGGAGTACGGCCGTGGGAAGGTATCTACAGCACGATTCCGAGTATAGACTTCTCGTCACGTAAGCTCCTACTACAGGACTGTCAGATATGGATAGTTGCTTGAACATAACCTGTTGCATTGGCTAACAGCAGTTAATAACATTTTCTAGTGCCTCCGTAGATTCCGACTTGTGAAAATGATTGCAGGGGTATTTTCTGTGGTGGCTGAGAACAGGGCTCATGCAGTTCTGTAGTGCAGGTGGCAGATAAACATCACGCTTGATTAGTGATGGCTGCAGAAGTAAATAACATTTAATTATGTATTGCATAAGATTTTCTCTTCCTTCCACCCCTTGCTGTTCTTTATTTATCTCTTGGTATAAGACAGTGGAGCTTGCAGATGTTGAATATAAGAGCATCAAGATTAATTATCTTGTCAGAAGAGGCAAACTTTAGGGTTATCCTGAATCTCGAGGAACATAATGCTGGAAAGTTATTGTCTTATACTTCACAAAATAAATCTGTTTGTGAATGGGGCTTTTTGTATGTGTGTGCGATGGCATCAAAAAGACAATCATATTCTTGTATGCTTTTCACTTGCTATTGCAAATGATCAGCTAATCTGTTGAAAAAAAAAAAAAAACAACAAAAAACCCCCAAAACCTAAAAAAAAACCCCCACAACCAAATTCCTCCCCAAGCCCACAACAAAACCCCAGTTCATGGGGAAGTTGTAGAACTTGATAGTTTCAAGTGTACATCTTCCAGACTAGAAACACAGGCATCAGGTTTTTTTTGTATTCCATTTAGAAGTGATCATTTCATGTGGCTTTCAGCTACAGTTTTAAGGCCTTTAAAGCCTTACCTAGCATATCCAACTAAAAGTTTGCATAAAACTACATATTTTACTTTTAGGAAGATTTCAAAGCAGACATAAGCTTCAGCTGCCCCCTGCTACTGTAGTACATAGTTTCAGCTGAGAAAAAGGAAAGTTGTGTTTTGTTGGACAGTTCTGCACTGGCAACAAGAAGCTCATTATGTGGAATTGGGTTTTTTTACCTTTTTTTTGCCTTGCTAGAGACTTGAGGAAAGAGAATAAAAAGCCTATTTAAAATAGGCCCATAAGTTCTTGTGGGTGTGGAAATTCAGTATTTAACATCTTTAATGTCGAGGGAGGAAGAGCCTCAAATGTGATGGAGGCCTGCAACTGAAATAGGGATGTGATAATCCCTTTCATTTCCTTGTGCTTACTTTGTATGTCATCAATCTGCAGTGTATCTGACACCACTCTGACATTCCACTTGCTTATCTGGCAGAAAACTTAGTATACCCACCCGAAACCTCAGTTTGTTTAGTAGTGGAATTATTCTGCTTGTAGGTTGGCACAGGTGGCTTGGGAGGTGGGGAGCTAGAAATGGTTCAGCTTCGCTCTGCAGGTGTATGGGATTGAGTTTGTTCGACTGTGTCATCTGCCTGCACCCTCAGAGGAAAAGAAGCAGGAAATTTGTCAATTAGGCACTTTCTAAGTCAGATTTGAATGTAAGCTATTAAGCTTTTCTGAGAGTGTGTTAGTTTTACAGTATATATTTGTGGTAAAAGTGAAATGTCTTGGCACTCGTGTCTTGTTGTCTTCTGAGGGTGATGGTTTGCTCTGTTAACAGAAGTAGATTATCCAGGAAATAAAAGAAGTTATTAATGAGGAAAACTCATAGCAGGCTTTCACCACCACTTATTAGATTAAAATGTGTGAAACACTAATTAGAAAGCAAAGGTTTGGAGAGGGGAAGGGTGAGAAGAACGGATTTCTTTGTATATATGTATGTATAGGTTTAGTGAAATTTGGAAATGAACGTTGTTTTTGTTTGAATGTGGAGTATGCTGTCTCCATTCTTAATATGAACCAGTTGAATGTTGTGGGTTTGTGTTGTTTTGTGGATTTTACATGTGTGTTTCTTTGATACCAGAATAGTGTTCTCCCTGAAAGCTGTTCTTGGGGATTTTGATTACAGAAAAGAAAAACTTTATGAGCAAATTTAAGTGTATCATAATTTTATTTCCCTTTTTTGTAGGAACTCAGAAGCTGGAGAGTGTTGTGCTTAGTAAAATGAACTTTGAATCTTTTGTGAGAGATCTGCTTCTGGTTCGTCATTACAGAGTTGAAGTTTACAAGAACAAAGCAGGGAGTAAATCTGTCAAAGAAAATGATTGGTATTTAGCATACAAGGTACATTTTTCAACCTTTCCTTATGATGGTGAGATTAAAAAAATAATGATTCTTTTCTGGGCCCCTGAGCTTGGAGTTTGGGGATTTTCAGGGGCTGATGTTGGTGGTATGATGGTAAATTGTGTTTTCTGTTATATATACCTGTATCTTCCACTGTTCTAAGGCTGGGAAAGCTTGTTCTGTATCTTTGCCGTAGGCTGGGAAATAGAGAAAACCTGAAGTAGTTCGCTGTGTGTAGATGATACTAAAATTTTGACTTCTAAAAAACCAGCACACGTGTATATTTTATGTTAATAAACTTTATCAGTCTTTATCAGTTGCCCTTTTCAAAGGGGGGGTGGTGGGGGAAGTATGTGTGTGTATATGCAGTCTTTAAAAGTATATTTCATTTCCAAATAGGGTTCTCCAGGAAATCTTGCCCAGTTTGAGGAAGTTCTCTTTGCCAACAATGATATGTCAATGGCCATCGGGGTTGTGGGTGTCAAACTGTCTGCTGCTGATGGACAAAGAGTAGTAGGAGTGGGCTATGTGGACACTACGTTGAGGAAGCTGAGTGTCTGTGAGTTTCCGGATAATGATCAGTTCTCAAACCTTGAAGCTTTACTGGTTCAACTAGGACCGAAGGAGTGTGTGCTACCAGGAGGAGAGACTGCAGGAGAGATGGGAAAACTGCGACAAGTAAGGGAACCACTGTGGCTTAGACAAAGCTGCATCTAAAAAGCTGTATTCTAGCTTATTAACTAGCCTCCATGATTTCTGGAAGAATATGGAGCAATGATTTAACTCCCAAGTTTTTTGACTTATGCATCCAAAATGTTTTATTTGGCTCTTGACTCATTTGTGTTTTTTAATCAGCAAAAGCTATTCTAAGGCTAAAATCTTTCTTGACATTCTCTGCAACCTAGCAGTAAATAAGTACCTCTTCAGGATTTGCTTCTATGCGATGAACACCTGTCCCTGAATACTGAAAGTAATTGGTAACTGTGTGTGTTTGTGGATAACAGGTCATTCAGAGGGGAGGAATCCTGATCACAGACAGGAAGAAGGCTGATTTCACAACAAAAGATATTGTTCAGGATCTCAATCGCTTGTTAAAATCAAAGAAACAAGAGCAAATGAATAGCGCAGCCTTGCCAGAGATGGAAAAGCAGGTGAGCAGTGTTTAGTGCTTTCCTGTTTTTCAGAAACAGGGTGGTTTGTGTACCTGTTGTGAGCTGATCTCTATATTCTTGATGAAGTGTTCTGCAGTTCTGCTCAGCTTGAGTCTGTGTCAAAGTTGGATTCCAGGGGTCCTGGAAAAAAAATGAGTAATCCCTTCACTTACCTCTTTAGAGTGCTAGGCTCTGGTGAGCAAATAAATCATGCACAAAGGGTGATTCTTATTCATAATCAACCTAGCCTAAGGACTGAAATGTAGTACTTTAATTATTTTGCATGACAGGAAAATTGGTACTTGAAAACAATGTTTATGATAATATTTCTGCTTTTTATATCGTCTTATGGCTCAAGCATGCAATGTAGTGCCTGCATGTGAACTGAATGTGTTTGTTCTTAGCTGCAAGCAAGAGGTAATTTGGTTGAGATAAATGTGTTTTAAAATGCTCTTCACTTAAATGCTGCAGGTGTAAGGCACAGAATTATTCCCTCTTAATGTGTGATTTCATAACAGGTTAAAATTGTTTGGAGTGTGTTGCAGCTGAACAAGTCAGTCATGCTGCTGCTTCTCTTTTGAGCTGGCACTAGCATGTGTAATGCCATGCAGTGAGTCAAGCAGATACTTGTTCTGGCTGAAAACTAAGCCTGAAACCATGTTCAGAGATGATCCATGATATGTCATTTATCTGCAATAACTTCTTTGTATTTCTGAGCCAGAAACATCCTGATAAGAGGGTTTGAAAGCCGGCAAATTATGCTTGTCGTGTTTTGTTTATCAGCTTATCCAAATACCTGGTTTGTGTTTCTTACACCTGCCTAGAAAGACACAGAACATCCCTATGAAAATGAAATCTAGGCAAAGAGGATGAGTCTCTCATAGCCCTGCTGGAATCAACATGGCTCAAAGTCTTCCCAATGGTTTTTTTTTGTTGTTTTGTTTTTTTTTTTAAGGGTGTTTGTCAAATACTCTCAGATTCAGGAGTGTTTCTAACTTGAATGTGGTGTGTTTTGTTTTCTTCTTAAACTTCAGGTTGCTGTTTCGTCCTTGTCGGCTGTTATCAAGTTTTTAGAGTTGTTGGCAGATGAGTCTAATTTTGGACAATTTGAACTGACTACTTTTGATCTTAGTCAATATATGGTTTTAGATAATGCAGCTGTTCAAGCCCTCAACCTTTTTCAGGTAAGAAGTGCACACTTGAATTGGTCTTTTGCAGTACGCTTATTTAGCTACTTGGTAAGTAGCCTGACTGCCCTGTCCCAGCTTCCCAGGTCCTGATTATTAGTACTTTTAATGTTTTAGCTTTGTTTGCAGTTACTCCTGTACAGTGGGTGTTATAAACAGCTAGCCACTGTTTCTACCATATTTTGGTTTTGTTTTGTTATCTTACTTTTAATGTATAAGAGTTGATCATCAGGGGGGCAGGAAGTGGCCGCAAACAAGTGTCTGTGTGAAATACAGATATGGGAAGAGTTGTAGGAAGTACTTCATAGTTGTAGCTGCTGAGGAGCCTGGCTAAGCGATAGGGAGAATGCTTTCTCTCCTTGTTTTTTGTCAGAGAAGTTCACATTCCCAGTGGCAGGAGCGGAGTTGGAGTGCAGGTGGGGAGCAGAGTTCTGTAGTTTTGTGTTATGATAGGGAACTCCAAAACACCGTTGCTTAATACTGTAGTGTTGGTTTTGGGAATGGGGATAGAAGCCTGAGTTAGTATTAGGGAAACAGGAAACATATGGCAGGAGCAGTGCTGTTCGTGATTAAAAGGGAGGGCTGGCTACAGGGCAATGAACAGGACGATACCTAAGAACATTCTGAAAGCACCATGGCATGCTAACTGGCCAGTGTCAGTTTTACTTTTTACACAGGCTTTCTGCACATCCAAGCAGGGTGCCAGTCTCCTCCATTCCTCTCACTCCCACCACATATGTTTTTCTGCTTTGCCCCTTTTTCTAGTTTTAAGAAAATGCGGACTCTAAGTGGTGTATATCAGCTCTCTCTTTCTTTCCATGTTAGTAAATTCTGCTTAGTGATCTTTGCTTGGAGCTAATTGAGTTTCAGATTTATAGGAAGAAATGACAAATGTGGTCCCCTCTTTACCTTAGAGGGATTCCTGGAGGAAAAAAGAGTATATATTCAGTATCTGAGTTGGTTAACCCTCGTGAGAGTTCTTCTGATTTATTAGTTTTTTCTTTATTTCCTGATTCTCTGTCTCTCTCTAGGGAATGAAGCAAGTATTACATCCTTAAGCTTTATTGAGGTGTTCTAGGAAGTTCAACGCCATCTTAGCTTCATTCTTTTACAAGTCCTTGCAGATGTTACACGTTTTTTAATGGAAAATTCACTGCCATTCTCACTGGGGGCTCTGAGCTTTGGACTAAGGGGTTTGCCATGTAGCAAGGAGCTGAGTTGTAGCCTGTCTGGCAGGCTGTTTGTGAGGAGGTTTTTAGGCAGGCACTAAAGCAAAAGCAAAATAACCTGGAACTTGGGTTGCTCTGTGAGGTATGTAGGTAAAGTTCTTTTGGTGCAGCAGATGCAGTTGAGAATATCAAACAGTGTTCTTCCAACTAGGTTATTCGTGAATGGTGTATATACTCTGTGACACTTTCTTGGATTCAGAAGGCTTTCAAATAATACTGCTCAGAACACTGAAAACAGGCACATCCACTTTAGATATTAGATTTTCAAGGGTTTAAATATGTCAGTTCATCTTCTCACTGCACTCATTTCCTGTTGTGGTGATGCTAGTTCAACATGCCAGTTGTTTACAGCCATCCAGGCTTGCTCCTGATTGAA
Organism: Psilopsiagon aymara; assembly: GCA_024733675.1. Taxonomy (NCBI): domain Eukaryota; kingdom Metazoa; phylum Chordata; class Aves; order Psittaciformes; family Psittacidae; genus Psilopsiagon; species Psilopsiagon aymara. Next base: position 24,234 of record JANRGW010016386.1, on the reverse strand, counting down.
TGCTTGCCTGTTTTATTTGCAGGGTTGAGATTTTCATTTCAAATTGAGTTGAAACAAGCTTGTTTGCTGGTTTTCAATGTTAAACAGTTTTTGTTCTCTAGCTATTTGTGCAAAAACCCCAAACAAATTGCCCCAAAGTCTTGTCTTGAGTCCAGTTAGTATTAATCCTAAATTATTGATAGTAAACTATAATCTGAATGGAGTAAGTTTAAAAATGTTTATAGTACTCCAAAAATGATCTGAGGAAGCTTGAGAGAAGTTCGGCAAGTGTGCTCTTTCCCTTTGCTTCATTCTGTTTTGTCCCTGCCCCTGGCATCCCCAAACATCTCCAACCAAATCCTTTCAACCCAGGCCCTGTTTCTTGCTGCTTTTTTTCAGATGGCTAGGACCCCTATTTTTTGACCTTACGAAGGGCAAGCTAGCAAATACCGAGGTGTATTTCCATTTTTCCTGTTCAAAGGGCAAACTGCCCAGTGACCAGGTATGTTTCTAACTTTCCTGTTCAGTCAGGATGATTGTCAGGACAAAGCTCTTCCTTGCTTGCCATGTTCTAGAGATCAGAGTGTAAGTGCTTCAGTGCTGTTTCTTTTGCCTTTTTGAAGGGGTGCCGAGTTGAGTACAGAAAAAAACCACTGATCTGTTCCCAGGTATCAAAGTATCATTCATTGGGTGTTAATAAACGTCACTAACTCTCTTTTGTTTCTTTCCCTTTCCAGAGTTCTGTGGAAAATGCTAATACTGCACAGTCTCTAGCTGGTTTATTAAACAAATGCAGAACCCCTCAAGGACAAAGATTAGTTAATCAGTGGATCAAGCAACCGCTTATGGACAAGAATAGAATTGAAGAAAGGTAACAGTGTTATGTTTGATAGAGTTACACAAGTTTGTAACTTTTTACAGAAGGTTCTTTACTTTTAACCTCAAAATCCTACAACCAAGAATGAGGGTGGTTGGAGGTTTTTGTGTGCTGTCCTGTAAGGCACTGTAGTGAAAGAGAGCAGAAAACATTCTTCCCTGAGATGCAAACAGACAGCTTACAGCTAGATAAAATGTTTTTTACAATTACGACTTTTAAAGAGGAGGTAGGATATGTTTAAGTGGTCAGATGATTCATGCTCTAGAATAAGGTAGTGTGGTAGTGTAGCAGCTGCTTCCTAAACTGCTGTTCATGCTGTGAGTGCTCAGTCTGTGTACTGGTGTCGCTTCTAGTTTACCTATTAAAAGAAATTGAATCAACAATTAAGCAGTAGTGACCTCTTCCTATTCCTAGAAAAAAAGCCCCTTTGGTTGCAGTAGATCATATTTACCATATCTTGCCAAGAAATTGTGACCCAGGCGGGAATGGCCTTTTTCTTCCTTGCTCTTTTATTCTGCTGCCTGTCGCCACATGCCATTGTAAGAAGCCCCTCTTCAGCTTCCTTAAGTCCCCTTTAGGTATTGGAAGCTGCTATAAGATGCTTGAAGGAGCATCTTGACAATACTTTGAAAAGCATCCTTTTTTTAATCCAAAGGAACAAATATAATAAGAAAGCTGTTGGTGGGACTCCTGAGATGCATTCACAGGTTCAAATATATTTGAAAGATAGGGGTCTCCAAGTTGTTTTCTCTGTACTTCACAATATATTGTGGCTGTTCTAAGAATTACAAACTATAATTTGTAACATATTTAGAGCATTTGAGAAAGGAATATCTGGACTGCTGTTCCTTTTACATTTCCTTTGCTGTCAAGGGGAGTTGCTGATTCTTTCTCAGCTTGAAATGTGCTATGTTACAGGACACCATTTAACACAAACCAGTGCAAAACTCTTATCAAAGTAGTTTGAACTACCCAAATTGGACTGATATTAGGTGACAGTTTTTGAAGTAAGCCTGGTTTTGCTTATACAGGAGGTATTTTGACGTAATATTTGTTCCTGTAATGTAGAAATGGATGTCTGAAAAAGGAAGTTTCTCTTGTAAGCCTCTACTAAGGCCTGTAGGTGGTGCAAGTCATCTTCTGGAGTTAAATGGATCAACCTCTTTCTGTAGTTTGTAACCTGCATGCAGTATGTTAAATTTATGGATAAATAGAACAAGGTGTTACATCACTAGTACATATTAACTATCAACAGTACAACACAAATTAATGTATTTAGTGCGCATCAGGTGAAATAATGTTTATCTGCTGCAACAGAGCTAAGAAAACAGGGGTTCCTGATACTTGCCTGTCTTGAAGGACTGGGGATTTTGCCCATGTCTGGTTGATTTTTTTCCACGATTAGGAAGACATAATTATCAGTCTTAGGATATAAGAGTCAGCCCTGCTTTTTCCCATGTGGTATGTCCCGAAGGCAGGTACCTGAAGCTCTTGCTCCTTGCCTTATAGTCAGCATATTTCTGAAATTAAAATGTAGTTGTTGAGATCTCAGGACCTATAGCCTGTACTGGAACATCACTTGTCCTGATTCAAGCCTGTTGTGAGCTTTTCTCCTGCATTCCTAAATACGCTGTGTGGGGGCCACACGGTAGAAAACTGTTCCGTCTGTCAGAGTCAGAGAGTAATAAATTTGGAAAGCTTGAGGTGAATAAATGGCTAGGAGGGTAAAACTTCCAACTTTGTAGAACATTCTCATGAATAGGTCTTGAATGACAATTGAAGTAGCAGCTTGTTTAAAAATGAAGAAAGCCTAACTTGTTGCTAGCTTGTGTAGGCAGGCTTGAATGCTTTTACAGTGCTTTATTTAGCAGTAAGTTAACTAACATGCTTTCTCAAGCAGATAAATGGGGGGATAGAGTGGGGTAATGCATATGGGGTAGCTCAGAAAACTGGAGGAGCATCTCAGGTGCGTGCAAATGCACCTCATGGATGAGAAATGGCCAGTTGAAATGAGAATTCTGTGCACTGCAGGCGTGTGAGCTCTGTTGAAATGTCGTCATACAACTGGCATGCTGTAGTGCATGCTCTTGATGAAGGCTGAGCAGGGAAGGTATAGGGGATGTGTTTCTGCAAAGGTAAGGCTTAAACGTGCAGAGAGGGCATCAGGCCTATTGTGAGTTTATGGGTCAGGATTACAGAAGAGACAGCAAGATGTGGGGCATTATGGTGAATATCTGCATTTCCCCATCAAGGTGGGGAGCCTGTCCAGCAGAAGGCCACTGACTGGGATCATGAATCTGAGGGATTTGGGTTTGTAGCCTGGGGAAGACTAAGGGGCAGACCTAACTGCTGGTTTCAGCTGTCTAGTGAGTGGGAGTCAGAGGGTGAAGCCGTCTGCTTCTTGCAAGGTCACAGCAAAAGCATGAGACAAACTGCAACTTCACCAAAGGTTGTTGGTCTTTATATCCATCTGGATATAAAGAAAAGAAACAAACTTTGCCATGAGGATGGTGAGTCTCTGGAATGTGTGCTCAGAGAGGTATATCTCTGTTCTTGTTAAGCGTTCAATTGAAGTTAGCCTTGTTTTGAGCAATTGCTGGAACTAGAGACCTTGAGTTCCCTTCCAATGTAAATTGTTCTGCATTAGGTTTTGACTACTCTTTTGTGTTCTTTCCCAACCTGCAGCAGTCCCTGCAAAGCGCTGCAAATAGGCTTTGTTGCTTCTGTCATTGTGGTTAGCAGCTCTGGAGAGACTGTCTGTGCTTCTCTGAGTACAGGTCAGTACTTCTCCACAGCAACAGACTGATTTCAGGCAGTTAAATTAGTAGGTGATGGCCTGTGTCCTCAGTAAGGGAGGGGAGAATGTGACCAACTTGAAGGTTTATCTAAATTGCTTAATTGAAGTGCAGTTTAAAGTCCTGGGAGTGCCCTTAATGCCCATGAAGAAGCTTCTGAAATACAGGTTGAATCTGAACTGGCTGGAAGAGAGAAATGTGATTTGTTATTGTCATGGAGATCGTGATGCAGTATGTATTTTGCATGAAAGAAGTTGTCATTCCAGTGACTTGAAATGGTGTTGGCTTCCCAGGTAAGCTTCTTAGGAAAATGTTAGGAAAATGTCATCTTTGTCATTCTGAAAGTTGTCATCAGTGAGTCCCCTAGAAAAATGTTCGGAGTTTGAAGCTGTCAATGCTGCTTCTTTGACCCTCTTCCCTCCCTTCACCTGTGGTTACAATTTTCAAAAGTAGTAGATCAATTGTGTTTTCATTTGTGTTTGCTTGTAAAACCAAGGTTCAGAGTAGGTGCTGTCTAGAAACATTAAACAAAAGCTCTACTAGTGGAGTAAATGTCAGGCCACATCGCTAGGAAACAAATTCCATCAAAATCTCAGGCGTTTGAAACCTATTAAAAAGCTTAGATTCTTGTGTTGCAACAGACTCACTTCTAGTTTTCTTGGTTGAGGAGAGAACAGGGGATGTAAGTAAGAGCTGAGAAAAAACGCCTTTCATCATGCCTTCAGGAGTGGGAAAGAATGTTGCTGCTTGAGCTAGAGAAGTACCTAAAAGCTGTTTCTATTTTGCATGATTATCCGAATAATTTGTCTTCGAGGTGAAGGATCAGCAACCAGTGTTTCAAATCAGTAAATTACAGGTGGCATTCAGTGCAGCAGCACTGGAGCAGGTAGTCCTAGGTGATACTTCCAGCTCGCCCACTTCAGTTATTCCCAGTGAGGGTGCTGAGGCCCTGGCCCAGGGTGCCCAGAGAAGCTGTGGCTGCCCCATCCCTGGCAGTGTTCAAGGCCAGGTTGGATGGGGCTTGGAGCAACCTGCTCTAGTGGAAGGTGGCCCTGCCCATGGCAGGGGTTGGAACTGGGTGAGCTTTAAGGTCCCTTATAACCCAACCCATTCTATGGTCCCGACAAATCCTTACTTTGTGCAGAATAAATAGGAGGATTAAGCTTTTAGTCAGTGTTTTGCATCTGAATTTTGAGGCTCAAGGGAAATGAAAATTCGGTTCAAATGTCAAACTGGTTTTCAGTTTTTTAAGAAATGATGAAATTGCTGTTTATTTAGGGAAATGCGAATCTGTCATTGCCATACTGTTCTATTGCTCTCAGCCTGCCGAAAGGAGGTGGATGGTAATTGTTGCAGTTGTTAAATTTTACTTTGAATCTGTGTTTAACTATTCAGGATTTTATTTCTTTTTTAAATGCAGCCCTAAGTTAATGAAGTTTCCAGTTAGAGTGTGACCATATGAAAACATTTGTATACTTGGTGGTCACTATTTTGAACATTGTATACATGTACACAGTAGGTATGTTCTACATGAAAGAACAGTGAACATACTATTGTTTCTGCTTTGTTTAATTTATATCCACACACATTAGAAACGTGACATGTTAAGGAACTGCAGTGGAAGTGCTGGCAAGATAACTTTGTCTCGACTTGTAATTTCAGTTCATTAATCATACGTAAAGTCTTGAATATTTTGTTTGCATACAGTTTTGAGGGTTTTTTTTAAGGCAGAGAAACAGACCTTGTTTGGTATGCTCTTAGTCTGCAGGAGTTTAAGGAAATGCCCAGGTTAGCAATTTAAAAGAGCATTAGTGTTTATGGACTCATGTAATAAACTCTTAATATTAATAATATAATGAAACTTGTAAGGAATAAACCACACAAAAATAATAATGGAAAACTCATCTGTCTCTAGCCTTTGAAGGCCATGCAGTAATACTGTTGTATCACTGGATCCCAAAATGCTGTATTTAATTGAAAAGGGAGACTGGCACCACACCTCTCTGATGCACAGTGTTATGCAGAGAAGCAACATTAGTTGCTTTCCATCCTGGGTTTCTCTGGAAGATTTTGGATGAGGCAGTTTCACTATATGGAATTGACAGATTTGTCCATGACTGGATAGTTCTTGATGAGTTTTTGCTCTGTTATCTTGATTGTTCTTCATTATCATGTAAGAAATGGAGGTTTGTCAATCATTCTTTCAAGGTGGGCATTTGTTTTCCAGCGGCCTAAATACTATGTTGATGGAATGGCAATGTTCACGACTAGGTGTTCTTGTCTTCATTCAAACAAGGGTATTTTTCCCTTCATGTCCCTGACGCTTGCTCGCACCTGATGGCGTGTGTGTAGGATTTCTTTGTTTTCAAGTGGTCAGAATTGTGTGAAGGTTTTTTATTTACTTCTGACTGTTATGGATCATGCAGCAACCTGTGGTCTTGAGTTGTTTCATAGTTTGCTGATGCTCTCTGTAACCATTTTAAACCTAAAGGTGTAGTCATCCTTCCCTGGCTGTGTATTGTTACCAGTTCCCTTGTTGACACAGGCACTAGTGTTCATGTAGCTGCTTGGCCCATCTCTAGATGGGGAATTTAGCGTGCTAAAATAATCATCTAATTACTTATATATAGCATCTAATCCAGTAAAAGTAGGCAGTGGTCAAAAGGGGCAATTCCAGTCCCCCTTTCTGGCCTTCAGCTCCTTCTGCTCCCTTTTTCTTTTTGACTCATAGCTACAGAATAATTTGGTTTGGCTTCTTCACCTCATGAAAGCTAGTACGTGAAGTGATGAAATTTGTCATCTCAAATGAATCCTTTTGCTCCTCTGCAGTGGTCCATGACCTGCTATCATCATAAACATGAGAAGATTAACATCATCTTAAATGCAGATCCAGCAATACTAAAAGCCTGTTTTTCAGGTTTAATAATCTGACTTGTCAGTGTTTGCTTTCTCTTGGTATCTTGACTCTTTTAGAGCTCACACTAATTAATTTATGTTGTAAACTGGATTATCCTCCTGTAACGAGTTTGGTAAATTGGATATGTGCCTAGCCTCAAGTTGGAAAAGTGTCTGAATCTGTATAATGGAGCTGTTCACTACCAATAAGCCTGCTGCTGTCCTGACAAATTCACTATGAAGATGCTACTTGAATTATTTTCAGCTCCTACAGAAGACAGTAGAAATTTTATGAAAAATAATGTATGCATGGAAATTAATAAATGAAGTCTTCTGGAACATTGGGAAGAAAGGAAACATTTCTCTGACAAAGCAGGCGATACTTGGAGAATCTTGTTTTATGAAATACCCTCTTATCACTTTTGTTGGTGCAGTTCTCTCAGGGTAAAAGACTGTTTAGTCCAGCAACGTTGTGCTGGGTTTTTGAGGTGGGAAAGGATTTGCTGTGTAAAATGTCTTATGTTCAAAATTCAACTTCGGTGATGGATCTGCAGTGTGCGTTTTTTCTTCTATAAACATACACATTAAAAGTTGGGAAGAGTGTTTATCATTCTGTGAAGCAGCACGTTGCTGTAAGGTGGAAATTTTCCCTTTTTATCCCCACTCTTCTTCTGTGGAGCTGTTTAATTTCTTTAGGATAATAATTTTGTTATTTCTTGGCTGAGATTGAGGAGGAGTGGTGAATCAAATCTAAATAGTGCTGTTACATAAAGTTCTAGTCTGAATGGCAGTTCTCAGTAACAAATAAACTTTACTCTTAGTTGGGAAACATAATTTGGGAGAAGCATAAATGAAAGTTTATTTTACTCATCTGTTACTTGGAGAGCTGATTGGTACTGTAATATATGCAGGCTGTGGAAAGGTATATTGATTTTGGTTTTAACTGTGACTGGAGTGATCGTGTAGGTGCAGGTGGGATGCGCAGGTATACAGAAGTTCCTTTAAAATACAGATGGGAATAGTAGTTTTTGTTCTAAAATGTGTTAATGTTTTCAGGACCCAAGCCTCGTAGAGCAGGGCTGGTCTGCCATGGGAGCATGCAGTAGTCCCAGCTGCAAAGCGAGCCAGCAGCAGGAGATGGTGAGAGGCAAATGGTCACAGTAGTATCAGAGATGCTGCCAGCCTTGCCTTGCAAATGAAGAATAATGTTTTCTTTCTACTTCTCTTACTTTTCCTTTTAGAGAATTTGTGTGCATACCTTGGAGCCCTGCAGTTCTTTGCTTTGACATGCTTTCTGGCTAGAGGAGGCAAAGCAGAGCTCTGCTTGTGTGCGGCTGCTGTATTTGCTTATGCTTCCGAATGATGCCAAGCACTGCCTTCCCTCAGGGTCTAAAAATATTGCTGTTGCAGCAGTCTGCTTCAGGAGTGAGATCTTAATTGCATCAAGTACTACCTTACTGGCAAGGATGAGGCCCAAGATCTTATTTTTCTGCTGAAGGATTGTTTTCTTCACCTTGCCTAATCAGCTGGGGTTGGAAAACATTTAAGCACTTGTGCAAAAATAATGAATTATTGGTGACCTATTTCAGAATACATAAGACTGCATTTAAGTATCTCTGGGGGAGGGAGGGAACCCCATTATATTGGAGTTAATGATGCTTTTTCCAGTAGTTCTGTTTTGTTTTTTTATTCTGAGCTCATTAGCTTGCAGCCTCACAGTCAGTACATAGAGCTTCCAAAGCTTTGCTTGGTTGTTACAGAAAATAGGTATTTTGTGCCTGGTACCCTTGGGGCTTTAATTTAGTGTCTTTAGGTTTTAACATAATACTCAAATGATACCTGAAGGAATGCATGTAGGGTGGGAAAGAGTCTGTTGCTTCACCGACACCTATGAATTTTGTGTTTTTTATATATATATGTAACTGATGTAGAAGAGCAAACTCTGATTATTTGGAACAGTGCATTTATTTAATTCAAAAATTTATCTGTAAGTGGACCATTCTGAGGTTACGAATATCCAGTGTTGTTTTCATGGTAGGATGGTTTGGAGTCTACTTAGGAAAATCAGAAAAGGCAGGAGCTGATGCTGGGATGTGGCTTTCTCTTACATAGCTTAATCTTTCAGATTAAACAGCAGGGAACCTAATGTGAAGCTCTTTTGTCCAGCTGCTTAGTAGCGCAGTTTGTGTACCTAATGCTCTGGGAAGTGTGTGCAGTGTGATTTCTGTGGCTCTCCTAGGGTCTGAAGCTGTGCTTCAAACCTTGGACTCTGTATTACATGGGACTACTTCAACAGAGCTGCAGAGAAAATAGTCAGAATATTAATGGTTGCTTAAAGTTATGCATTTGAGATTAAAAGGGGATAGTAGCAAATGAAACCCAAAGACCTACCCTGTAATAGCAGAATGAAGGCCTATTTCTAGTTTTAAATACATCCTGAGGGCATCGGATACTTGCCTGGGGATCCCTTGATTTTAGTTCACTTTTGACTTGACTACTGGAGTACAATGATCACTGTAATCTTACTGGGATGGCAGCATTGTCTTTGTAAGAATGCAGACATTACAGGTAAACTATAAAATGCATCATCATGGAGCTGTTTGTTCCTAGGTTGCTGATTCTGTTAATCTGCTCTATTACACAGTATCTTTTAATTGCTAGAAGCCTATAATTTCACATTCCCCCCATAAAACAGCAATGCATTTTAACTGCTAAGCTGAGGGTATGTATATACTGTTGTGCCCCTTCATTGTTGTCTCAAAAGTTTTGTTATTGTTATTTAGGCAGTCTGTATCCCGTAGTTTAGCTGGGAGGTTAGTTCAGATTACAGAAGCTTTATAACTTGTTCATAACTGAGGAAGCAGAGCCAACTCTTTGTTAGCATGCTAAGAAGGAACATGCAGGCCCTTGTGCATGCAAGTGGATTTGGGAGAGCTGAAAGAGAGCTTACTCCGATGAACAACTTGTGACACTCAGACATAAGATTTCAGACCCTAATAATATTTTAGGGCCCAATTGTGCCAATTTCATTAAATAGCAGAAAGATTTTGACCCCTTGCCTGAAATAACTCTCTCATACGTGAGATGTACTCAGGTATATATGTGTGCAACTCATCCAGAGAGTGGTGTTCAGAGTTGTTGATGAAACAGAAACCTGTATTCAGATTTTGTGTCTTCAGAGTACGGAAAGAACTGGTCCTGTGGTAAAACCCCTGCAAGCTGAAGACTTGCTGCCAGAAATCAGAGCAACTTCTGTCTGCCTAGTGTTGTGTGTTAGCTGAGAGTGTAAGTTGAGTGGGGGACTGGGAAGTTCAATGGTACTAAGCCTCTATGAGTGGAAGACAGTGAGCTTTGATGGTATTAATCTCTCTAAAGCTGATGGTTCCTTATTCATAAAGTCACAGACTGATTTGGGTTGGAAGGGACCTTAAAGCTTATCCAGTTCCAACCCCAATAGACCAGGTTGCTCCAAGCCCCATCCAGCCTGGCCTTGAACACTGCCAGGGATGGGGCAACCACAGCTTCTCTGGGTACCCTGTGCCAGGGCCTCAGCACCCTCACAGGGAAGAATTTCTTCCTAATGTCTCATCTCAGTCTCTCCTCTGTCATTTTAAAGCCATTCCCCGTTATCCACAGGCTTTGTTATTTTTATTTCAAATTGTTTACAGTAATTGCTTCAGTTTCATAACAAAGTCTTTTGTGCATAAATGAGCACTTCCAAAAGCATGTGTGGGTTGGTTAGATGTTTAGCATTGTTATTTCTTTGTGTTTATCTGGTAAATTTGAATGTTATTTTTGTAAATGCATGTAACAGCTCTGATTGTATTGAGCAAAATGACCAGGGGATGGTTTGTGTGTTCTTTATGCTGCCAAGATATGGACTGAAGTAATTCTTAGTATCAGGCTTCAGGCACCTGATCTAGGCTGCTGTGTGGCTATCTTAGATGTCTGACTTAATACTTTGAAGGCTGTAAAGCATACTGGGGTTCTTTCTTATGAGAAGAGCTTTGCAAATTTAAGGTGATATTTACTGTTTACCTGATATGGTGATAATTAGACTTCAGCTGGGTTTTGTGGGACAGATGTTTGTCTAGGGAACGATTGAGTTACCAAGGAGTTTATAAAGGGAGTTTAGCACAGTGCTTTGGTTATTTCTGGCTGGAAAACACAAATGCTGGTTTTAATCAGTTACAGCAACTTGCTCTAGTGCTGCCTTCCTCCAGGGTGTTAAAATCCCAAGTGCTCTGTATAGGAGAAAAAACCCAGTTAGAACAGGTAAGAAGGTGACTGGGCTTTGCCTTGCACTTCCATTGAAGAGGCAGTATCTGAGGCTGCAGTCTGTTGCATTATTCTGGTAATTTCTGTGGGATTAGAAAGGAAGAATTTACCGGTTTTACATCTGGGTTAAGCATGTCCAGGAGGGGGTTACCTCAGCTACATTTTATTAAGAAGAGATTCAAAGTTGAAAGAAACCCAAGGGAGACTAAAATGATGGTACATGATGTGTTTTCCACTTTCCCTTGCATAAAGGAAATATGAAATTAATATAGCTGTTCATGTTCTGAAGCTTTTGTGGCGAGATGAAAAGTCTCAGTGTATCTTAAAGCAGTCCTTCATAGGCTGTGTTTGAAAACTCTAATCAAGTTGAGCTGTTGGACAGAAAGATTGATCTTACTCTGCAGTCATAGAAAAACTTTAGCAGGCAGAGAATACAAATATTTGATCTCTAGAAGTCTCACCTTTGTATAGCCATGGGAGTTTACAACTTTAAGATCTTCTGAAGTCAGCTTCTCCTGTAAGTGCGTTCTTAATTTGATTTCAGGGTTAACATTGTTTCCTCGTCTTGTGTGGAATTTTTAGTTAATGCAGTTTCCCTCCCATGAAAATAATCTACCAGAATTTGGGATTTTCAGTTACTCCTCTGTAGTTGTAGTTAAATAGATATTATGCTCATTATTAAATGTTTATATATTGCTCATTGTATATGGAGCCAAGTTTTATAATATGATAAAAAACCCCACAGAATCCCCTTTTTGAGCAGTGACGCTTCGAAGAAGCATTTTCCTTCCTGCATGCACAGAGAAGTGCAGAACTGCTTAGGGTTTTGCAGGAATTTAGTGGAGGAGAGATTAAAACCTGGATGTTTGGATGAACTCACTGGTTCATTAGGGTTTTCTGTGCTGGCTGATCCTGCTCAGGCATTGAAAGTATTCTGTTCATTCTAACTCTGGTGTTTTGTTTTAATATGTTAGTTTAGCTATTATTTCTACAGACAGAATTCTTTTCACCCTTCTATTAAATCTGTATACAAATCAAGCTTGATTAATGCTTTGCCATTAAGTTTTACATCTACCTCTGTGAAAGTCCAGAAATATAACTAAACCTTCCTGACAGCCTTTGGGTTTTGTGTACACTGTAATAACCTTAAAATCGTGATGAAAAAAATGCTGCATAGATGTAGCCAAGGAAGAAGCAGTTTTTTTCAGATGTCAAATGAGGCGTAAACCTTGGTGGAACAGAAGCTTTGTGATGAGACTTGGGAAAGCATGTGCTGTTTGTCAGATCGAAAGCAGATTTTTGATACCCGTTTTGGTGTGCGGTGTTACAGTCTTTTGTCTGTTAATAGTAGATCCGAGAGATGCCTCTTATCAATAGCAAACGGTGGAAAAAGATGAAATAATTTCTGTTGGATTCCAGCATATCCAGCAGAAACTGTGAGATAGGTAGTTACTTTTGGTTTTCCCTCTGAGAGCACATTAAGGCTAATATTACTTGTTACTGCACAGAATCCAAAGTGGATAGATAGCTATGATTTTGGATAGGAGGAAAAAAGGGGGAGTTATCATTTCCAAGTTAAAAGTACTTCGTTGCTTTTCACTTACATTACCTGAAGTCTTGATTGCTGTTTTTTGTGGTTTAATTTGCAAATTTCAGTAACTATCTTGGAAGAAAGTTGATGTGCATGCTAGTGTGGTTTCAGTAGTTATAATTATTTCTATCTTGGCTGTGCTGCCTTAGATCTGTAATGGAAAGCTTTGCCTCATTTTCCTTTCACTTTTGGCTGTATGGCAGAAACAAATTATCCAGTGTTGTGAGCTGGTGTTTGATTAAGCTTTCTTGGGTTTTTTTATCGTTTCCTCAGTTAAGCTTTATACAAAAAACAACTTGTCATTTGATTCCATTTCTTGTGAGCATTAGGCATGGCTTTCAGTTGCATTATCTTAATGTAGCCCTTCCTATTCAGCAAACTTGTATGTATTCTTATCATAGAGCAAATTGTTATGTGAAATGTGGCATGAAACAAACCTGTCAGCCTAACATTCATGGTTGGCAAAGATGGGGGTGGGAAGATAGAACGGTATTAGTAAAGTCATGAGATGTTAGTCTAATTAGCATGGTTTTGACAGAAAAAAGTGTATCATGCTGATCTGAGAACTCCTTGAGCTTGTCATTGTTGTGGACAAAGGAGGGGGTGAAAATAAGAATAAATTAGAGCTTTCAAAAGGCCTTTGACAAGTTCTCATCCAAGAGGCTGTTGAACAAGCTGAGGAAGTCGTGGGATGAAAGTGAAGGGTCTTTTGTGTAAAAGGCACAAGGCAAAAGAAAAAACAGTTGGCAAAGGTAAGCTCAAGAGTTCAAACACTGCACTTGAGATATTCTGAGATAATCAGGGTAGTAGCTGTCTTGTAAGGTACTGATACTTTTATAGGTGACACTACTGAGAACCAAACTTTTAATGAAAACCAAAACAGGCTGACTGATTGGCTAGAACAAGGATAGTTCAGATTCTAATAATATAAAGCAGTGTGTAGAGAAAGAAAAAACATAATCTGCCTGTGTCTTACAAAGCTTTCACATGTGTTTCTTATACAAATCTTGTTCTGTGTTCTTGCAGTAGGTATCTGAAGTGTGTTCTTGTCTACTTCTCACAAGCTCTGTATAAGTGCTTTATGTATAAAAAAGTATGTATAGAGTATATATACTCTAATGTATCTTTCGGAGTTTCCCCATGTTGCCTAAACTTTTTGGAATAAAGCATCATTATGGATCAGTAATGTCCAATCGTCAAACTTCTTAGTGCAAAAGTTGAATAGAAAACTACAGAGGTGGGTTGCTCCATCCCTGGCAGTGTTCAAGGCCAGGTTGGATGGGGCTTTGCGCAGCCTGGTCTAGTAGAAGGTGGCCCTGCCCATGTCGGAGTTGGAGCTAAATGAGCTTTAAGATTCCTTCCAGCCCAAACTGTTCTATGATTCTTCTCTTGTCTTTTTCATTGATTTTGTTCAGAATAATACAGGAAGTTCACTGAGGTGCTGTGGGTAGAACACTTGCTGCAACAGGACATTCCTTGTGAATTTTTCATATACCAAAATGTCCTGCCACCTGTTCAGGGATCTCCTCTCTGTTATGTTACCTTAGACAAAATCTTCGTTTCTAGAGTGACCTTCAGTACTAATTAGCTGAGGCAGTGTACCATGTTAACATCTGTACTGTCTCCAGTGGCTAGTATGCTCTGCAGAACACTGCATGATGTAATGTAGATGCTGCTGCTTTCAAAATGACAAAAAAAAAAAAAAGTAATTTCCAGTGCAGTTTGTTAATGCAAATGTTCTTGTTACTGAAACTGATGCTTTTTTCTGCCAGTAAGTGTAACAGTAGAAATAATGTGGTGAAAGCTTGCATGTCTCTAAATGAAATTAACTTCCCTGCTGAAGATAAGATATTGATAGATAGTATGTTAATGCAATTAGCCAGAAATCAACACAATATATATCACATCTGAAGGGGGCAGAGTTCTTCCTTTCATGTTCCTGAAGTGTGACCAAGGAACACTAACCGCTCTGGCATTCCAAACTGAACAATATCTGACTTTATTTAACTGTAAATGCAAAGTAATGCAAAGCAAGTAAAGACGGCAATGTTAACTGATGCAAAAAAGCAAGAAATGTGGGAAAGTTCACTTACATTCTAGTGAGAGGAAAATATAATTTAATGTTCTGTCACTCCTAATTGCGATTTGTGCTTGCTTTCAGCACTTGAAGAATATTTGTTTCACTATTTAAAAAACCCCAAACCCAAAAAGTTGGGGAGTATCAGCCAGGGCAGGCTGAAGAAGGCAAGCTGGGAGTCAACAGTGATAGCAAGGCAGGTAGAAACAGTACCATCATTGATAAGGATGCAGTCCCCCAATATCTGCATGAAGCAAACAGGGTATAGTTCAGCCGAGTCTGAGTCTCCAGGCAAGTCTATAGTGATGATCTGAGATGGAGCAAGAAAGTCAAGTCAGCAGGTTGTGATCTGGATCAGTGGGGTGCATGGCCAGGCACAAGAGTGGCTGCAGCGTAGCTCACATGAGAACCTGAGGATGAGCGTCTTAGTTTGAATGCAGCTCTTGAGTGAAGGTGAGGAGGCCCCAGACAAGGCTTCTCACACCTCTTTCTTGCACAGCTCTTCACAGTGGTCTTTAATGATAAGATTTGCCTTCAGGAATCCCAAGCACCTGAAACCAGTGGCAAAGTCTTGAGTAAATGCGACACAACCTCATTAGAGGAGGATCAGGTTATCAAACATTTAAACAAATTGGATACATACAAGTCTGTGGGACACAAGGAATACATGCACGAGTGCTGAGAAAGCTGGCCAAAGTCATTTTGGGATCAGTCTTGATTGTCTTAGAAATGCTGTTATAGTTGGAGAAGGCTTCTGAAGATAGGAGAGACATTTACTTTCTTCCAATCCTCAAGAAGGTGAACTGAAACCATATGAGCTTCCAGGCTGAAAGGGTTGTGGTCAGGGGCATCAAGTCCAGCTGGAAGCCTATCACTAATGGTGTACCAGAGGCTGATTGTGGAGCCATCCTTGGAGATATCCGAACCGTGACTGGGTACCATCCTGGGCAGCTGGCCCTAGCTCTGATCCTCCTTTGAGCAAAGGGATTGCAGTAGTCCATGTCCAGAGGTGCCTTCCAACCTCAAGGATTCTTGTTCTGTATTCCAGGGTTGCACAGCTGCAAAGTGTCAGTGTTGGCCTTGCCCACAGGCAGCTACGCTCTGCCAAGAGTGGGTTTTTTTCCTGCAGTATGGGGTTTTCCTACTTAATGCCTGTTCTTTCACAGACTAATGGGTGACTGTTTTTATGGTGCAAGGAAAGGATTAATCTCGAAGTAGATTCTGGCCTTCAACGTACCTACAGAAGAGTTTGTGCTTGAAACGGTTTCACTCCAATGCTGTTCATTAGTTAACCCCAGCTGTTAAAAAATACAGAAGAATGGTATAGGCTAAATGTCCTTGCATTCTCAGCTCATGTGTTGTCCTAGTTTCATTTGGGTTTTTATTAGGGAACTTTATCAGGGTACAGCCACAGAGAAAGGATAGTTTGAAACTGCCAGGTAAATGTTTTCATAGCGACATAAAAGAATTATAGACCCTTCCATGCTGATCACTTTACGGACTTCTTATTTAGGTTGAATTTGGTTGAAGCCTTTGTGGTGGATCCAGAACTACGCCAGTGCCTTCAAGAAGATCTCTTACGTCGCTTCCCGGATCTTAACAGGCTGGCGAAGAAATTTCAGAGACAAGCAGCAAACTTACAGGACTGTTACCGAATGTACCAGGCTATTAATCAACTGCCTAATGTTGTGCAAGCGCTAGAAAAACATGAAGGTAATACTACCCCTGTCTGTTTTCAGTGTTTTATAATACACTCATGAGGCAATCAGATAATGTGTAGATTTCAAAGATTACTTTTTCCTGTGTACTTTTCTTGCAGGAATAAACATTAAAGACATTTGGATTTGAAACAAGCTGGAATTCTTATCTGTTAATCAGATACTTAAACACAGGCAAATCTTCACATGAAAAAGCATTCTAATTAGTGTGTAGCTGAAGTGCTTAAACTGTTGCGTGATGGTCTGGTAATCTTTGATCTCGACTTCTCTCTAAGAATTCTTGACCAATTGTGAATTATGATCATAGAAACAAGATACCATACATACAATATGGTTCTGGTTTTTTTGCAGACACTTTGCACTTTAGGTTGTAATTAAACAAAAAAATCTCCAGTTTAAGCATTATTGGTGTAATTTGAGTGACTTTGTTTTGGGTTTGTTTTGGTTTTTAAATTGTCATGCTTCTGTATTTGAGAAGAGTAATGTGGCAAGGTTTCCTCTGATCTTCGTTAGTAGGAAACACAAGGCTATAACAAGCAGGTCTAGAAAATATGAAGGTTGCTATTCCTTTTCTCTAGGTGTTATTGAGAAAATGCAGAATAAGATTGTTCAGCAAAACAAGGGGGTTGGTTCAGTACAGCAGTAGCATTCCTAGCCTGGTATTGATTTGCTTGAAAATCTCTTTGCATAAGGCAAACGCCAAAGCTTTAAAGAGAAATACTTCCAAGTGGTATGGTTACAAAAATTTATTTCCTGTATATATATGTGTGTGTGTATTTATCTACTTTTCTGTCCTACAGTTTTATGACTTCAAGTAATGAGACTTACTTTCTAAAGTATTGATCTGAAGATGAGTAAATTTGTGGTTGCTGGCAGTGTTATTTTCAAAAGCATTTAGATCTAAAGCTGGGAAGAACTGGCAGATGCAATTTGTATTTTTTTTTTTTTTTTTTTGTGAAGACCTATGCCATACTTCAGCTGCCTCGGTCCTGTCCCTTGGTTTTTCCAGACAGACTCTGCTTGTCTCTTGCTTTGGCATGGAGCTCTTGGATTTCTGTCTTAAACTGAGATATTTATTCAAAATGCTCACTTTATCTTTACTCTTTCTATTAGTCCTCCTTTGAATTGACAGAAATTTCTTTGTCATAATACTTGTGTAGGAAAACAATTCCAATTTTAGAAGTTTTGAGGAGCAAGCTGTATAAGCCAA
Organism: Psilopsiagon aymara; assembly: GCA_024733675.1. Lineage (NCBI taxonomy): Eukaryota > Metazoa > Chordata > Aves > Psittaciformes > Psittacidae > Psilopsiagon > Psilopsiagon aymara. The sequence goes on along the minus strand of JANRGW010016386.1, from coordinate 6,814 downwards.
ACTGCTAAGATGACCATATGGGAAAACTAATAGACTGCAAAAGATTCTTGCTGTTTTACACGTGAATCAGTTGGCTTTTGGCTTTAGTAGGGTGTTCATCAGCAGTGTATCTAAGATAATTTGAAATTGGTGAAATGTGTTATTTTTCTTTATACTTTATGCTTGTATGCCCTTGTTTAAAGTACAAGACTGGTCTGGTAATTTTGAGTGTACGTGGCTGATTCAGACCAGATGCACTTGTTTTCCTATTTCAGCCTCAAATCTTTTTACTCATCAAGGGATGGAAAGGCAGAAAGCTTTTTTTTGCAACTGAGTGTCTGCCAGTTTCAGAACTTTATCTCGTGAATGGCTATGATAAAATAGAGCAGCTACACCATGAAGTGATCAGCAGTGATTGCCTTTCCCTCAGTATGAAGCATTGCTTTGTTGAGATACTTGCTTTTACAGATGATGGAAGCTGAGGAGAGGGGCAGTGAGTGAAGAAGTTTGTATTTTTTAGACTTCAGAAACCTGTATAAGACAGGAAAGGACTCTGAGTCATCAAATCAGTTTGCTATTGCTGGGAAGAGGGAGCAGTTGTTCATTCCTCAGACTGCTGGAATGTAAAATCTAGGTACTTGAAAGGTGTGTATCTTCAAGAAGCTGCTGAAGCATCTTCCTTTCCATCTCAGAAGGACAATATTTTAAGCCTGTTAATATGCAAGATATGGAAATTGTAAGATGTGTTCCAGGTGTTTGGTTTTTTTACCATATGGTATACAGTGGCTTGAATATCCCCTCACCGCTCTTGGGAATGCCTTGTATTGCGTGTTGCAGTACTGGTCTTTCCTTGACACTGGTGTGTTATAACCATGTTGTGATTGAACTTGGCTGTTTCACGTTCTTTGTCATTTCCTGCTGATTATTCCCCTACTTATAGTGGAAATTTGTTTATCTGTCAATGTGTCATCTCACTGTTAAATTAAACTTTAATGTCTGTTAGCCAAGTTTTCAAGGTTAATCCGTTATGTTCCTGCTTTATTTTGTTCCAATTTCATCTACTGATAACCTTCCACATTGTATATATTAGTGAATTTTATAAGAAGGAGCCTTTTGTGCATTAATATTATTGATTCACATATTTTGAAAAGATAAATGTTAGTATGAGCCCTGGAGGAAGTGTGTTGCTGGTGTCATTCCAGCTCATCTTTTCCAAGTCGTTGATGTCCTCTGTCTGCCTTTTGATCATTGTATTAATCATGAATCTTGCAGTTTAGCATCCCATGTGACACCATACTGAATCCTTTAGAAGAACCCAGATTAGGTCTACAGATTTCTCTGTGTTTTAGGCAGTCATTTACCTCAGACAGATGTTGTGCTATGTAGGCATGGTCTGCCTTTAGTATACCTGTACTATATTTTATCCCAATTTTCATTTCACTCCTTGTTCTTTCCTCATTATTTTTCCTAAGACCTTTTGTACCATCAAAATTTCTAGTTTAAGTGCCTTCAGTTGTCAAGATTCATCTGTTTTTTCCTTGATAGAATAGTGTCAGTTGTGATACTTCTGTTTGCTGCCAAACTGTATAAACGTTTCAAGTTTTGAGGAGTAGTGCTTCATTTTCATTCCTTTGCAATGTCTCAAACTATATTACTAGAAAAGTCTTTAATTCATATAAATAAACACTTATCTGTGATTAAGTAATTAATTTATGGTTTAAATTTAAAACTACTTGGGATCAGATAGGTTTTGTGATCAGTATGTATCCCTGCTTTTGGATGTACGTAGTTATTTCAGTGGTTACCTCGTGCTAATAATGTTGAGTAGGTGCAAAAGTGTTGTTTTTATCATACTTCTGTTGTATGAGTTTATAAATGCAGGTGCAGTCCAAGTGAGAGTTTAATTTTTTCAATGATCTCAGTTATTTCTCTTAATCTCTTAATGCCAAGTATTATGCTTTTAAGAAAAACATACACATACAACTTGTATAAATCCTCAGTATTCACTGACTCCACTATTTTACTTCCTTGGATACTGAACATAAAGTTGGATTGAAAATATGTATCAGTTTTGCAATGTAATAGTTTGAACCATATTCTAAACATATATTAAATATGCTAGCATTTTATTTACTTGATAAATTAATGTTTTCTAATTTTTGAATGTGACATCTTCCTATGGTGTTTGAAGATGTACTCATCAAATAATGAAATGGTATGAAACTCTCTTCCTTACAATTTCTTTTAGTGAAAGGAGTAATTGCTACTTTAAGTTCAAGCGCAATCATTTTCCATTAATTCAAGATTACTGAAGGTTATTTAATTGCCAGGCGTTCTCGCAGCTGGGGTAATGGAAACGTGCTCTGAAGAATGGACATAAAACCTCTTTCTGTTCTTCAGTCTCTTCTATACTGTCTGCTTTTCTAGCTTGGTTTAGATGGGTCTCATTACAGGAGGGGTTTAAAAAAAAAAAAAGACCAAGCAAGTGATTTAAATAAAAAGCAATATCTTTAATTCTTTCCTCTCTTAGTTTGAAGACTTGTAGTCAGCAGAAGACTCACGGTTTTTACAAGCTCAGTAATCTTTCAACAACATACAATTTTTTCCTCCATTAATAGACAGTAATCTGTTAAGAACTTTAAAAGCCTGGGTGTGTGAGGAAGCAAAAAGGCACAGGAGGAGAAAGAAATAAACCAACCTTTTATTTGAGTTACAGTGCTGAGAGAAGAGAATCCGTTGGGTAATAGTGCCTTCCTTGTATGACTTACATAAATTTTTCTTAGGGAAGAGTAGGACCTTTTCCTTAGTCTGGTAAGAAATTGGGAGGCTCTGGAATAGCCACAAATTAATTCTGTGTTTCTCTGTTAATGTGCAAACCTTGCCTGTAAACATCAGAGGCAAATACTGTAATTCTGTACCTACTCCAGTGACTAGAAACTCATAGTATTGGGTTCTTTTTGAGGCATTTTGTGTAAATTGTGTAGTCAGTGCTAATTTTTCAGTGATTAAATCATAACTCGAAGTGGCTGCAAAGATGTAGACATTTGTTTACTGACAGTGTTTTCACAGCAGGCTGCTGGATAGGTGCTTATTTTTAGCCCTGAAGTAAAGACTTTTTTCACAAAATCAGCAATATCTGTGCATGCTACATTAGGGCAAATGCATGCTACGTCAAAGGCAAAATGCAGTTCACAGTTACACTTGGTGCTACAGGGTATCTGTGCTAACAAAATGCATTGGAAAAGACTAATTTAATATTGTCGATATCCTGTTTAGTAGAAAGATCAGTGACTGTAAAGTTCTGGTTAGCGTAGATGTTTGGGTTTTTTTAAGGAAAGCAAACCCGAACCCCATACACCTCAGTTTCTGTTTATATCCATATTTTAACTTGACAAATAGTTCTAATTTTTGGTAATTTTGAAGTAAGAAAAATGAAAAACTCCTGAGTGTGGATGATGAAACTTGCACTTGGTATTTTTGAAATTGTTTGCTGTAGAATATATTTTTTTGCTAAAGGCATTTCAGTTTCTTACGTGCAAGATGGGTAATGTTCAGACAGCAGGTTTGCTTTCAAGCTGTTGTTTGTCTGTAGTTTTACTCATAGTAGAAGGGAATTAATGCCACCAGATGTGAACAAGATGATAGAATAGGTAAAAGCTTAATCAGACTATAAATAATGCCAGTTCTGGAAAAAGATATATGCATGTCAGTGAAATAATCATAGCCACTCTTAATAAAAAATAACCAGCTCTGTAGTTGTGCTGCTTATCTTGGATAAGTGAATTCTGGTAAAGTTGGGGGGGTTTTGTGAATGATGATTTTCTTGTGTTTGTTCTTAACAGGAGCTCACCAGATGTTGTTGTTGGCAGTGTTTATAACACCTCTTAATGATATCTACTCTGACTTCTCAAAGTTTCTGGAGATGATAGAAACAACATTGGACATGGATAAGGTATGGGCTGGTGTGTGGGAGGGGGTTTACTTAGCAATTAAAGTTTCATATTGAACTTTGCCATCTGCTCTGCATGCACTAAATTTAATTGATCATCTATATTAAGTAGTTTGTGGTAGTTTAGCTGTGGAATATATGAAGACTTATTAGTATAGCAGTTGAATATCAAGAGGATATTCACCCACTATCTGAAATTATCTATCCAGTATAAAAATGCTGCAGGTACATGGATGCTTTGGATCTGTTTTTTAAAAACATCATCAGTATTGCAAATGGAGAATTTATTTTGGTACTTTTCTGTTTTTCATATTTTCAAAGTTGCTGTGGTATGTCTCAAATCTGGAACAGAACCAGAATGTTTATTATGTATTTCTCTGCTTCTATAAAGTTCATGAGACTCGGTTCTATTTTCTGTGGGGTTAAATCTTCATTACTAATGGACTGCTTCTCTGAAAAATGGCTGGCTTAGGTATAGAGACTTCACTTTCCATTGTAAAGACATTTCTCATTAGAGAGAAAGCTGCTACAATTATCTTAGCTTTCCAGCTACACTTGCTTATGAAATATTGCTGGTGATATGGCTATGCTTCCAAGGGAAAGCTGGCGTTTTTTCAGCAGGAAAATTGGCCAAAGAAAACTGGAAGGAACATTCTTGTTCCTTGAATCTGTAGCGCAAAGGAGAAGGGATGAGTATAAATGATTTGTTATTGTTTAATGCTGAACACTTAGGACACAGGCAAAACCAGGAACCATTGATTAACTGGGTGAAACGTTTTTTAGTGTGTTTTATACAGAATTTTTTCCTTATTATATTTGTTACAGAATTGGTGAGGCTCGTTTTGAAATGTACGTGCTTAGTTAGAAATACTCAGAAGTCTCTGTAAAATCTTTCAGTCATTTTGGAAATTTGGGAGACTTCTAGGGTTGTTGGGTCAATCACAGCCGACTAGAGATACCTGTCCATGTGCCAGGCATGACAGTAAGGGCAAAGTGTCTGAAAACTGCAGTGGCTTTAAAACTTTGGATGTGCATTTTTCTGCAAAGGCTGAAGCTCCGCATTCTACTTCTTCGTATTGTGTATGCATTCATCACTTGCGTTTTATGGTTTAAGGACAGAGTGTTTGATTGACACGTTGCTGTAATTTGTGATATATGCTAATGAAGAAATTTATAGCTTTATACTAGTTACAGACCATCTGTTGATGCAGTTTGTATGCCCTGGGACTCTGTTTTCTTTAAAGCTAACAGCTGTTCTAAGCCTTCACCCTTTATAGCCCAACTCTTCAAGTCTCTCTTCAGCTTGTTTTGTTCTCCTTCTAAACAAAATAACAAGTGAGTTATTTTTAACCAGGGTGCATAGAATCCAGTGTGTCAGATTTGGTTTTGGTTTTTGTTTTCCTCTTCAAAATACGGGAAAATGGTTATAGGTAACCCAGTGCTGGCTTTGCCAGAACACACCTTGTCCATATGGATGTTAAAGTTTCTAACACTGACTTGAAATTCCTCTTGGATTTTTAGGGTGTACAAACAAAATACCCAGCTCTATTCTGGGTGTGATTGGAAGACAGGTTGTTATAGCAACTAAATTATGTCGATAATCCGTTCTGATATAAAAAAGAAACATCTAAGTTCAAAAAGTGTGGGATGTGGTTATTCATTTACCTTGCTGTAATAGAAGTTGAGAAACTGTGACTTCCTTTCCTGTCTTTTCACAGAACTGTAAGGTTCCTTTCAAAGACCGTCTACCCCCACTCCTCCTCAAGTCAGGGCAACTTCGTTAGTGCTTTTGGTGCATAGTATTTTGGTTTGAGTATTGAGCGCAGCTCTACAGAAGGGCTTGTTTTTTCACATTAGCTAGCTTAACATAGAATCATAGGATCGACTAGGTTGGAAAAGACCTTTAAGATCAAATCCATGTAGTTCTAGAGCCTGCAAATTATTTGCTGTCACCTCATTCCTTTGAGTACCCACGGTAAATATTTTATACTTTGAACGCTCATTTCAGAGTAGCTCTGAGCAAAAACTTACACTTCCAACCCCAGCCAGCTGTGGTACTGCATTTAAGGGATTTGTTTTCATTATAATCTTTTGCGTGACTCTTGCCAGTAGAAGGTTATATATAGAGTGAAGGTGGTAGCAAGAGTGTTCAGATTAATCTGTTGCATGTCTGTTGCATTCCTTAATGTGTTTCAGTGATACTTTATGCTTTAATATGTTGTTAAAATATGATTATGATGCAGGGGTGTTGTTTTGGGAAGATGAGAGGGGAATGAGTTGAGTTCACTGATAATTCCTCCCATTTTTCTGGTGAGGTGTAGCCTTACTGGACCGTAATTGATGGTAGATTGATTAGGTACAAAGCACGAAGAACTTGAATATGACATTCCTGTTAATGCTTGTCCTGACAGATTGTTGTTGGCTGTGTTCACACTGAGGGCTGCAGGAGAGAAAAGTAAAAGTTTGCTTTAAGTGACTTACCTAATTATATCTGAGATAGTGCTGTAGGAGGAGCACAGCTTGAGAAGAACATTAGAGGATAATATAGTTGTGGGTGCCTGATGGTTTTATGTATTAATTAGTAGCACAAGTTTTTAATATTTTTAGTAAACCAGTTAGCTTACATTCCTAGCAGAGCAGAACTTTTAATTTAATTTTAAAATGTTTTAGGAAAAACTTCATCCCCAAAAGGGCAGTTGGGCATTGGAACAGGCTGCCCAGGGTAGTGGTGGAATCTGTCACCGGAAGTGTTCACAAATGATGCAGAATCATAGAACAGTTAGGGTTGGAAAGGACCTTAAGATCATCCAGTTCCAACCCCCCTGCCGTGGGCAGGGACACCTCCCACTAAACCATGCCACCCAAGGCTCTGTCCAACCTGGCCTT